>PVKP010004276.1:0-99427 GCA_004027715.1 Plecturocebus donacophilus | reverse complement strand
TATATTTGAAGTAATGGGGAAAAAATCCTGTTAGCTAATAATACTATACCAAGAAGAGCTATTCTCCAGGAATTAAGAAGAAATAAAATCCTTCCCAAAGAAGCAAAAACTGAAGAAATTAATTACCCCTAGACTGACCTACAATCTAATCTTAGAGGAGTCCTACATCTGTAAGTGAAAAGATAATATCTACCATCATGAAAAACAGAAAGCCACCAAAGTGTAGAAGTAAACAGTAACATAGAAATAAAGGATATACAAAGGGTATAAAGAAAGGAATAAAGGACATATTCCTTTATATAGAAAGGATCAATGGACATACAAAGTAATGCATCTCAAGGAACTAGAAAAGCAAGACTAAACCAAATCCAAAATTAGTAGAAAGAAAGAAATCACAAATATCAGAGCAAAATGAAATGAAATAGGACACAAAAAATGCAAAGAATGAATGAAGCAGTAAGTTGTTTATTTGAAAAGATAAAATTGATAAACTGCTAGCTAGAGTAACCAAGAAAAAAAGAGAAGACTTAAATAAAAAAAAAAATGAAAAAGAAGACATTACAAGAGATACCTCAGAAATATAAAGAATATTTGAGACTACTGTGAACAACTATACACCAACAAATTGAAAAACCTAGAGGAAATGGATAAATTCCAGAATATGTCTAACCAATAAAGATTAAAACACAAAGTAATTTTTAAAAATAACAGAACAGACCAATAAGTAACAAGATCAAATCAGTAGTAAAAAGTCTCCCAATAAAGAAAATCCCAGGACTAGACGGCTATACTGAAAAATTTTACCAAACTTTTAAAAAGAATGAAACCAATTCTTCTGAGCTATTCCAAAAAAAAAAAAATAATAATAAAGAGAAGGGAGTTCTTTTTATTTTAATTCATTTTATGTGGCCAGCCTTATCTTCATATAAAAACTAGACAAAAAGGCAACAACAAAAAGAAAACAAGACAGTATCCCTTATAAACATAAATACAAAAATCCTCAACAAAATGCTAACACAATTTCAACAACATATCAAAAAGAACACACATCATTATTGAATGCAGTTTATCCAAGGGATGCAAGGATGTTTCAACATACATACATAAATAAATGTGATACATTACAATAACAGAATGAAGGACAAAAAATGTGATCATTTCAATAGATGCAAAAAAGCATTTGATAAAATTAAGTATCACTTCCTGATAAAAACTCTCAACAAATTAGGAATAAAAGAAACATAACTCAACACAATAAAGGCCATTTATGCCAAAACCCACCTCTAGCAAAATACTGAATGGGGAAAAACTGACAAGGGAAAACAATACAAGGATGCACACTTTTACCAATATTATTTAACATAGTATTGTAAGTCCTAGCCAGAATAATTAGGCAAGAAAAATAAATAAAAGGCATTTAAATTGGAGAAGAGGAGGCCAAAGTGTTCCTCTTTGCTGATGACATAATCTTATATATTAAAAAACCTTGAGACTCTACCAAAAATCCTTTAAAACTGATAAACTAATTCAGTAAAGTTGTAAGGTAAAAAATCAACATAAAATATCATTTATAAACATCAATACTGAATTAGCTAAAAAAGAAATTGAAAAACTAATTCCACTTACTATGTCTATAAAACAATACAAACAAAAAAAACATAGGAATAAATTTAACGGTGTTGCAAGACTTCTTCAAGAAAAACTTGTACAAAATACTGATGAAAGACATTAAAAAGGACAAAAACAAAGGGAATGACATCTTATACTCATGGATTAGAAACATTAATATTGTTAAAAATGACCATACTACCCAAAGCAATTTATAGATTCAATGCAATCCCTATCAAAATACCAATTACATTCTTCACAGAAATAGAACATAATAATTCTAAAATATGTATGGAAGCAAAAATGTCCCCAAATGGCCAAAGCAATACAGAGCAAAAGGCACAAAGCATTATACCATTTGACTTCAAAATATACTATGAAGTTATAGTAACCAAAACAGCATAGTAATGGTATAAAACTGATTTGATAAACAATGAAATATAATAGAGAATCCAGAAATAAATCTAGATATTTACAGTCAACTGATTTTCGACAAAAAGACACCAAGAAAATACACTGGAGAAAGGACACCCTCTTCATTAAATGGTGCTGGAAACTCAGAATCTCCATGTGCAGAAGAATGAAACTGGACCCCTATTACCATATACAAAAACAAACTCAAAGTGGATTGAAGATTTAAATGTAAGACCCAAAACTGTAACATTATTATATGAAAACATAGGGGAAACACTTCAGAATATTGGTTGAAGCAAAGAGTTTATAGTTAAAACTTCAAAAGCACAGGCAACAAAACAGGTAAATGGAATTGGAATAGAAAAATGTTAAGCTTCTGAATAGCAAAGAAAACAAGAGAGTGAAGAGGTCACCTGTAAACTATGAAAAAATATTTGGAAACTATTCATCAAGAAAATACTAATACCCAGAATATACAAAGAACTCAAACAACAGCAATCTCACAAATAATCCAGTTTAAAAGTAGGCAAATAATTTGAATAGACATTTCTCAGAAGAAGATACACAAATATATCAAACAAATATATGAAAAAGTCTCCACATCGCTGATAATCATGGAAATGCAAATTAAAACCACAATGATGTATTATCTTATCTCAGAAAGGCTATTATTAAAAAGACAAAAATAAGAAATGCTGGTGAGGATGTGAAGAAATATGAACTCTTACACTATTGGTGAGAATGTAAATTAGTATAGGTATTGTAGAAAACTATGTGGAGATTTCTATAAAAACTAAAAATAGAACTATCATAAGATTCATAAGCCCGCACTTATATTTATCCAAAGGAAAGAAAATCACTATATCAAATAGATACCCTCACTCCAGTTTATTACGGCATTATTCACAATAGATAGGATGTGGAACCAACCTAAATGTCTATCAAAAGATAAATGGATACAGAAAATATAGAATATATGCACAAAAGAATACTATTCAGTCATAAAACAAAATAAATCCTGTCATTCATGGCACCATGAATAAACCTAGAGGACATTTTGTTAAGTATTAGGTTTTTGCAAAAGTAATTGTGTGTTTTGCAACTGTTTTTAATGACAAAAACCGCAATTGCTTTTACACTAATCTAATAAAATAATCCAGGCACAGACAGATAAATACCCTGAGTTCTCAATCATATGTAGACACAAAACAAGAAGGGAAGGGAAGGGAAGGGGAGGGGAGGGGAGGGGAGGGGAGGAAGAAATGAAGAAAGAAAAGAAGGAAGGAAAGAAGGAAGGAGGAAGGAAGGAAGGAAGAAAGAGACAGAGAGAAAGAAAGAAAAAAGAAAGAAAGAAAGAAAGAAAGAAAGAAAGAAAGAAAGAAAGAAAGAAAGAAAGAAAGAAAGAAAGAAAGAAAGAAAAAGAAAAGAGAGAAAATGAAGGAAGGAAGAAGAAAGAAAGAAAAAGAAAATTAAACTCATGGAAGTAGAGAGTGGAATTGTGGACATTAAAAGCTGGAAAGTTTTGGGAGAAAGGGAGGATGGGGAGAAATTGGCTAACATATAAAATTTTAACAGGTAGAAGAAATTAGTTCTGGTTTCTGTAGCATTGTGGGGTGAATATGATTAACTATCATTTATTATATAGTTTCAAAAAGCTAGAAAAGAGGGTTTGAATGTTCATCACACATAGAAATGATAAATTTTTGCAGAGATGGATATGCTAATTATGTTGATTTGATCATTACTCATTGTGTGCACATATCACAATACCACTCTGTATCCCATAAATATGTACAGTAAAACATTTTAACCTCAGCATTCTATATTTTTGTTCACAGCTGATTAATTATTAGTGAGAAATTATATTGGGGAATCTGCATAACACAAAAAGCTACCCATTAGCATTCATTTTCTCCTCAGTAAATAAATCTATCAGATTATTCACCTTCAAAGTCTGTAACCCTGGCAAGAGAAAAATCACCTAATTTCAAATTAAGTTTAACCTTTCACAATATTAATTATTTATGCAACAATTTCCTTTCTGAGTATTCAAGTACAGTATTACTCACATGCTTTGACTTTTGTGACAATGAATAATTACGAATCGGGCTGAAGGAATGGAACCTTGGTGGTCGAATTGGTTTTAGGGAGTCTCTATTTTCTTTTAACAAGAAGACACTGAAAAAAAATTATATGTTTTCAGCATTAGAAATTGCTAATTAAATGAAGGTTTTGTATAAAAATTATGATAATGTAAAATGATACATAAAATGTTAATTTATATTTAATAGATTTTTACACATGGGCAATCAAATTAAAGTAATAAGTAAAGTATAAAGTTTATAAGTGAAGAAAAATGATAGCTTTTAAGATGTAAACTATTATTGGTCATTTTTTTCTCAGAAAAGTAGTAGTTCTGAATTTACTGAAGCTAATTCTCTTATTGTCTCAGAACCACTTCGGTGAAAAGATAGAGGCATAGTAATTTGCTGTCTACATTACAAAATTCTGTATTCAACTAATTCCCATCCAGGGTCTCATTCCCAGAGATTCTCAGCAGATTAGTTTGGGGACAGGATCAGGCATTCGTACATCATCAACACTCCCAGGTAACTATAATGTGAAATCAGGAGTACAAAAAACCTTTAATTTTCTTTAAGGAAGACTTCTAAACCTTGTTGAACTTTGGAATTATCTGGGAAGCTTTAAAAAAATACAGTTGGCTGCGTCCCACCTCCAGATAGTCCAGTTTAATTGTTCTGGGCTGTGGCATGAGCATGAGGGTTGTTATAGCTCCCCTAGATAACTCCATTGGCTGAAATGGTCACCCACATCAGTCAACAGCAAATTCTAGCATGTTCTTGATGTTCAGCATCAAGGTATGTGTTACTTGTCATAACTTGCTGTTGCTACTACCTACAGACTTTGCTGTTCAATCTTTTTCCCATTGCTTTATACTATCTGTCTTAGCTTCACAAGTTATTTATCACTCCTCAAATGTGATTCACATTCTCCCTTTAAAATCTTTGAGAAATACTCTGTTCTTTTGAACTAGCCTGGGTCTTCCTTTCACGTGACACTTGCCTCCCATATGGCTGCATAGGTAATATGCACTACAATCAGATTCTTAAGGTTCCCTCTAAATATCACAGAAAAAAAATAACAGATTTGTAAATCATGACAAGAAAGAAAACCTCAATATGACAGGCTTAGGACAAAGACATTATAATTTAGGCTTAATAATCCCTCATATAACCTGGGTTCCTAAGAACCCCTGAGCTGACATGAACTTCTAAATGAAAAGTCTTTCCTTAATTATTAGTCAAAATTATATAAATATATATATGCATTCCAGTAGACAAAATTCTTCATCTCTCAGTTCTGTAGCCTCCTCTGTCCTGTAGAGAAATATTACTTGTTAATCTTTCTATCAACTCTGGAATCCACACATGACATTCTGTTTCCTTTATGCAGATATAGATTATAGATTTAACCAACTAGCTGAAACAACCTGGTTGTGTTTCAGTTTTAGTTTACTTAAGCAATACATTACTAAGTTGTTTTTAGTTTCTATTGTTTTCAACTTTTTGTCTGGTTACATTGTGTAGTTACAGTTGAGATTACTGAAATTTACTTTCATTAAAGCTTCAAAATCTAATTTCTGAAATATACTATAGAATAGCAAAATCACAATCAAAATGCAAGGGGGTTATTCAACAATGAAATACTCATTATGTAAGCTTTGTAGGTTCATGCTGAATATGAAATTCTTTGAAATACTGAATTACACAGCTCTAGATTATAGAGTCTCTATTTCTTTCAATGAATGTGAAATTATTGACTCCACCTGGAGTCCTAAGCAGATGAGAAAGTAATTCAGTCTTTACAGTGGAAAGCCATTAATAAGGTGGTTTTTGCTATTTTGTGAAAATTGAAAAAATAAGTCTTTGCTTTTTTATTTTACAGAAAAATAGAGTATACGTATTTTTTATACATAAGACTATACACTAAAGAGGGACTTCTAGGCTATTTATATGTTCGATATTACCCATTAATGATCAAATAAAAATGTAGCAGGCATTTGATAATTCTTTTAAAAAATCCATTATTACTAAAATGACAGCCTTTCAATATACAACTGGAGCAACATATCAAGCTGTGTTAAAATTAGTATTAAAATTTTTCTAGAAAATTGCAATGGTGTAATATCTTCTTGGCATTATAATCATGCTCTTTCTTTGCATAAAGTTTTCTAATACTTTAATTTCAGTTTCCAATAATTTTAATTTGAAATAAATTTTGTAACTAATTTGGTAGCTAACAAAAAAAAAATGGATAATAAAACTGCACATTGTATTAGGAGGTATTCATATAGTATTTATTATTGTACAATTGTATAGTAATTAATACAGCTAGATACCTTTCAAGTACTTTTAGGAAAGTAAGGAACATAGCTTTAGAAAGTGGTGTGCTGGTATATGGATAACAATGGCTCTCAAAAAAATTACATATATACACACATACATAAGTTTTTTCAAAAAAAACTACATATATACATACATGTTTACTAAAAGTTTTATAAACATTTTATAGATAAAAATGTGTGACACACTATACAAATATTAAAATATCCACTAATGTTTATTATTAATTTAATATAGACAATTGGTTCCAACAATATGCTTTTGTTGATTTTTTGCTGAACTCTTACATCCATTAGCAACTCTAGTTGCAGATGATAAATAAATGTAGATCTGACATAAATATTGGTGGATATTTTTGTTTACCTTCATGAGCAAGATGCAAGTAAAACAAAGAAGACATATGTTGGAACTTCACTCTTTAATCAGTGATGTTAGAGATTTTTTTGCTGAACTATCAAATAATGAAAGAATAGTTTTTAATTCCTTCACGCTTTTCATAAAGTAATGGCTAATGACACTACAAACTTTTAAATTTCAGTGCATTAGTAACACGTTTCTATTGTTTTCTTCAGCCCAGACAAGGATTTTGCAAACCTCTTAAAGAACCATATGGTATATACTTTAGGCTTGTCAGCCATATGGTCTTTATTGCAGCTATTCCACTCTGCCGTTAGAGTGCAAAGAGTTCCAATAACACTTTATTAAAATAGGCAATTGATCCACAGGTGGTAGTCTACTGACTCCTGATTTAGACAATGAATTAAAAAATAAATAAACCAAGTCTGATTTGTAGAATTTGCTGATTTCTGTGGTGTAAATACTTCTACCATGGTTGACTTCAAGCTACCAAGGTGATTTCATTGAAATTTATTGTGTGAAGGTATGTTCAATAGTAGAATGTCATATAGTATTTTAAATATACAAATATGATAGATATTATTATCCTCACATAGAGAATAGTAACACATAATGACAATTAGGAAATAAGATTTAGTTTTTATTACTTGTATCTCTAATATAATTTAACTGTATGGTATATAGGTGCATATGTGTCTGTATATGTATGTGTATATGTTACAATGGTTGTATTGACAACCAGCTTACAAAACCCAAATTTAATAATCTGAGAGTTGACATAAGCCAGCTCCAGCAAACAAGGGGTGTTAGACTTTATAATATATGATTTACAAAACAAGAATTTAACTATTTCAAGCTCTATAAATAATTAAAAATATTCCATAGATATTTTTCTTAAAATTTTTGACAGGTAATCTTTACACTAGTCAGTCTTTAACAGCTTTTATGTGAAGAAATAATATTAGTGTTTATTTAGTTAGTTGTTCCAATAGTATCACTAGATATAGGCTTTTCTGAAGACAAACAAAAAATGTATACATACAAACAGAGTCAAACCTTAAAAACCATATATCAGTTATAACCTATACATACCTCCAAGTGGAAGTGGAACTGTAATAAAAGAGCAATTATCATAGATAAATTTCCGTATGAGCTCAATTTTCATTTTGCATGGGATAAAATAATAGGTCTTCTTTTACCTTTGACACTTCTCCCTTTCATTTAGTAAAAATTATGAGCCTTGTCATTTGCCTTCCTCATGAGAATATCAGGATAAATGGAATAATATCCAGGCAGCATGCATAGCTATTTAGTGAAAAGGAATTTTGCTAAAAACAAAGAGATTTGCAACTCCATGCACAGTATGACCTAGTGTTACAGTTAAATTGTGGAACTGAATAGGCAAGTTGGTTTATTGTGAACACACAGCAGGTGTGTCCGATCCTTCCCTATGCTGGCAATTCCAATAATTCTGCCCCAGCCTCTTAATGGTTTCTTTTTGTGTACCACTGTATGGTGACAGTAAGCATGGCTTGACAGAAGGTCCAGCAGGGAAGTTGCATGATCTTTGACTTCTATATGCTAAACTTTGCCTTAGATAATCCTTCATGGACTGACCTTTTAGATTAACTGCTGTAACTTTGGTTTTACAGTGCAAATATAAATGTGCTTCAGCTAACAATAGTCTGAGGTAGGATAATATTCAGTCCACATATGTGGGAAAATAAAAGGATAAACACAATTTCCTACTTTTGCTAGCTGAAAAAGAAAAACTACAGGCCAATATGAGTGTCTGTAAAATGATCTTTAACACATTTGAAAATAAATACATAAAAATCAATAAGGCAAAGATTTTTAATTTTCAAAGATGTTTAATTTTAACATAGAGAAGATTTTACTAAGGAGGAAAAAAAGACTATTTAGCTTCTAAATAGCTTTGAATCCACTTCTATATTTAATGATTTATGGGGGGCTTTCCTCAATTCCAAATTCTTAAGTATCCCAGTAGAAAATAAAAGGGGAAAAGCTGAGACCCTAGTATGGTTTACATGAGAACTCCAAGTAGGAAACGTACGTGAAGTAAACACTTCATTAACATTTTTTTTCTTTTTTAAATTATTCAAGCCCCTGCTAGAAAAACCTTGGCTATAATCTGTCAAAGATGTAGATTTCCTATATCAACATCACCATCCAAAGAAGTAAATTATTGTTTGAAGCAAAGTTAATAAATTAATATTATAATTAAAGTCATTACATATATTAAAACACTTAAAAGTTTACAATATACTAGGGCAGTTGAAGATGAGAAAATCGTTTTCAAAAATCCACCAAGGGGTCTGCATAAATCCAATCTAATGTGATCAGCTAGACAGCTTGACATAAGGTTAACTTTTTCATTATTTTACAAAAAAGCAAATATAAATTTTAAGGCCCTTTAATGTCTATGCCAATTGGCAAATACTTGTAAGGAATTGCTGTCGTTGTTTTGCTGTTTTTAAAACAGCAATAGCTGTGTTAGTGAAACATCCTTTTTTAATGAAGGCCTAGAATAATTTTGTGAGCTGCCTTTCTGTCACCTAGATAGGAGAAGGTAGTTTTGAGAAGCATCAATAATAAACATAATATGGCATATCTTAGTCATTTTTAGTGAGGGTAAATATATGTAACCTCTTTATCCTTAATAAAACAAGACTTCTTAATCATGTTATTGTTTGAAATAAAGTTTTGCACTTTCATAGAACTTTAACAGGATTTGCATTTAAAAATTTTTATTGTTCTTATATAAAATATAAGTATTACGGTACTTCACTCTTATTATTCAAATGTTAAATGTCCATCCGGAGTTAAAAATGTTTTCTGGATGGACTGCCTTCTTAGGTTTTTATGAAGAAGATTCCTAATTTAAGTGAATGGATATTGTAGAAAGCAACCTGCCATCTCTCTAACTTGGATCTGTTTTTATATCATTGTCTGGGGAAAAATAATGTTGGATCAGCTGCATATGTGCCAGATGTTCTCAAAGTTATTATTTTCAGGTAGAATCAAAGCATGGCAGAACTGAGACTCTATATGTTTAAATCAGACAATATGCTATTTATTCAACCTGGATAATCTTAATTAATTTAAGATATCTGGGATAATTTTATAAAACATCCAGTATGTTTCTCTAGGAGAGATTTTGTGTTTAAGTATTGTATATATCTGAAATAATGAATGCATAGCTTTATGTATTATTTCATCTAATGAGGCAATATAATTTATTTGTATTTCAATTTTGAATGCATATCAATTCTGTCTGTTATCATGGCTTTAATACTTTAAATTTCAAATTATCTTTGTAAAGCAAATTATCTGCTAGACAGTATTATATGGCATCTCTCAATACAACTGAATAGGACCATACTGAGAATGCGGCCTAACTAAGTAGATACACGTAGTCTTTCTTTCCATCCATGTACACCTGTTCTAGTAAACTCTCAAATATATATAGGGTAATTATAAAAGCGATGATGAATAACTAAAATCTTTTCAGTCTAATTTCAACATTTTTATCTACTTGCTCCCAATCTTACTGTACATATTTTCTTTCTATATTAATAAAAATACCAGTTTCAAATCTATATTTCTGGTCAACTGAAGCAAACTCTCTGATGAAGCACAGACATATGCATTTTAAAAATCTTTGCAGATAATAATATATGATTGATATTTAAAAACCATTTGAAGGCAGAATAAGATGATGGACTAGAAGGCTCCACTGACTATTCCCCTGACAAAGCCACCAATTTAACAACTATCTACAGAGAAAACCATCTTCAAAACAACCAAAAATCAGGTGAACACTCAGTGCCTGATTTAACTTTATATCACTGAAAGCGGCACTGAAGAGGTAGAAAAAAACAGTACTCAGTAGCCAACGCCACCCCTCCCTGACCACATGTCAGTAGTGGTAAGGTGTGGACAGCATATCTGGGTGCTTGGGGAGGGAGAGCACAGCAATTGTGAGGCATTGAACTCAGTGCTTTGCTGTTAGAGCAGAAACAAAGAAACAGGTCAAAATCACCTGATGTCAGCTTACAGCGGGAGCATTTAAATTAGCCATAGCCAGCGAGGAATTGCCAATCCCATTGATTGGAACACGAATCCCTGAACACCTCATGAATGGGGGCTACAGTGCTCTCAGTCTTCAAGTAAACTTGAAGTTAACCAGGCCATAAGGAATGCAACTCTTAGGTGAGTCCTGGTGCTAAACTAGGCACAGAAAGGGAACTGGGGGACAAGAAAGGGAAGTGGGGGACGCAGAGACACTATCAAGGGCGGCTAAAGGAGTGCTGGTATTACCCCTCCCTTAACCCTGGGCTGCACAGCTCCTGGCTCCAAATGAGAACCTTTCCTTCTGCTTTAGCAGAGGACAGGGAAGAGTGTCGAGGACTTTGTCTTGCTTCTAGGATACCAGCTCAGCCACAGCAGGATAGAGAACTAGTCGGAATTGTGAGGCCCCTCAGGCCTTAGCCCTCAGATGACATTTTTAGGTATACTTTGAGCCAGAGAAAACCCACTACCTTGAAAGAAATACCCAATCCTGGCAGCATCCATCACCTGCTAATTGAATATTCCTTAGGCCCTGAATAACCAACAGCAATACACCGGTATTACATCAAGGGCCTTGGGTGAGCCTCTGACACTTACCAGTTTCAGGTGAGACTCAGCACATTCCCAGCTATGTTGTCTATGGGGCAATACTCCTGCTTGAGAAACACAGAGGGAAAAGTGCAAAGGACTTTGTCTTGCACCTTAGGTACCAGCATGGCCATGGGAGGGGCTGGGAGGTTGAGAAACAAGTGGGCTCTTTGGTCCTAGATTCCAGGACTTGACTGTTGAATGGCATTTATAAACCTTCCCTGGACCAGAGGGAGGCCCACTGCCCTGAAGGGTGAGTCCCAGGTCAAATAGCATTCACCACAGGCTGACTTAAGAGACCTTGAACCTTAGGGAATGTTGCAAGAAATCTGATAGTATTCCTCGAGGTCTGTGGTGGAAGTGGCCATGAGATGAGGCTTCTTGGCCTTGGGAAAGGGGCAGGACAATCTGTGTCTTGTGGTTTGAGTGTCAGTTCAGTCACAATAGAGTAGCACACCTGGTACAAGTTTAAGGATTTTTACTCTATGCTCTGAATTCCAGATGGCACTTATGGATCCACTTGTGGTCTGGGGAACCTCACTGCTTTAAAGGAAGGATACTGGTAAGGCTAGCTTTGCCATCTACAGATTGTAGAGACATAGGCAGTAGCCAGGAATTAGTTTACTGCAAACATTAGATGAGACTCAGTGCTATTGCAGCTTTAGGTTGGACCCAGTACAGTCATAGCAGTGGTTGCCACTGCTTGTGTCACTCCACCCAGGAACAGAAAGGGAGACTCTGTATGTTTGAGGGACAAAAAAGGGAGAAAAATAAAAATCTCTGCCTAGTAATCCAAAGAATTCTCCCTGATCTTGTCTAAGATCACCAAGAGGATACCTCTATAACTCTGCAAGAACCACAGCATTACTGGGCTTGAAATACTTCCTGGAGCAGATGAAACTTTAATCACAATACCTAGGTCCTTTAAAATATCTGGAAAGCCTTCCCAAGAAGAATGGCTGCAAATAATTCGAGACAGTGAAGAGTCCAATATATACCTAACTCTTTAACTCTCAGACATCAAAGAACACCTACCAGCATCGACACCATTTAGGAAGACATGACCTCACTAAATGAACTAAATAAGCCACCAGGGACTAATCCTGGAGAAACAGAAATATGTGACATTTCAGATGGAGAATTTACAATAACCATGTTCAGGAAACTGAAAGATGTTTATCTTTCTCAACTTTTGATTTTTTGACTAAAATTTTTTTACTGAAAATAAAATATTTGGCTATTACTAATATTAAAAATTGTGAATGAAAATGCATTTTTTATTCTTGATATTTCGTTGTTACATAAAGTCAAGTTTTTACATTAGAATAAAAACTAACATTCGGGGTTATATTTTATATACTCCTTTCTCCAGACAGAAACTAATTAAATACCTGTGACTGAGAATAAAAATATATAAATTATATAACTCATCAGATAATGAAATAACCACAAGTAAGGCCCATTTTAAAAGTGTCTGCTGTGAGAACAATTTATATTTATGTCTTATTTAAATTCCACATGTGTGATTTCAACTTATTTGTCCTTTGTATATTCTCCTTGTAACAAGTAAACAAGTGTTCTCACTGTCAGTGAGTAAAAACAAAAGCATCATTTGGATAATGCAAGAAATATTTATATTCTAATGACCTTAATTTTGCATAAAGGGTTGCATAATATATTAGTAGGGAGATAATATGTATCTACTTCTTATATTTAAATATTTTTTAAAAGTTTTTAATTACTGACATCATAAATATCTAAACTCACCGAACAAACACCAATAAAAACAGGTTTATGTAGTAGAAAGAGTAGACACAATCTTTCCTAATAGAGTAAGAGAGTCAGCAATCTTTGAAAACTTATTAATCCTCCTGGACTCAGGGGATGCTCAGGTAATTGAAAAAGAACATAACAATACTGGGTTTCTAATGGCTCAGCAATGCTGCATACATGAAAACAATGAAACTGTAGTTAAATAATTACAGTACATGGCTTAGTGAGCATAAACATAATGGTACTGCTCTACATCTTTTAAACGTCATTTTATTGTTCAACACCTATGTAACAATCCTGCAAGATCTGCACATGTACCCCAGAATTTAAAGTATAATAAAAAATAAATAAATAATTAAAAATATAAAGTTTTTATTATGATTTCATGCAAAATGATGGAGATTTCTATGTAGAGTTTGGGATTATAATTCACCATTTAATTTATATATTTGCCTACTGCCATCAAATCAAGCTAATCAATTTAGCTTCTGACAAGGTAATCTATTTTCTATATTTTTACCCCTTTCCTGCTGAAATACATTTTAATATGTGAATTACATTAATTGAAATCCAGGCTATTCATCACAAGAGATTCCTGGATACTTGCTAGCTTTGTTTACATTCTACAGCCAAACAATAAGTTTATTTTTGGGAAGTTATTTCTAACCATGATGATATTTTCATTTCAAATGCTTCAAGTGATTTTTGTTATGATTTCTGTTCTTTTGCATTTGCTGAGGAGTGATTTACTTCCAATTACGTGGTCAATTTTAGAGTAAGTGTGATGTGGTGCTGCAAAGAGTGTATATCCTGTGGATTTGGGATGGAGAGTTCTGTAAATGTCTATTCGGTCTGCTTGGTCCAGATTTGCATTCAAGTCCTGGATATCCTTGTTGATCTTTCTGTCTCATTGATCTGTCTTATATTGACAGTGGAGTGTTAAAGTCTCCCACTATCATTGTTTAAGTGGGAGTCTAAGTTTATTTGTAGGTCATTAAGAACTTGCTTTATGTATCTGGGTGCTCCTGCATTGAGTGCATATATATTTAGGATAGTTAGCTCTCCTTGCTGCATTGATCCTTTTGCCATTATGTAATGCTCGTCTTTGTCTCTTTTGATCTTTGTTGGTTTAAAGTCCATTTTATTAGAGACTAGTATTGCAACCCCTGCTTTTTTTTTGCTCTCCATTTGCTTGGTAAATCTTCTTCCATCCCCTTATTTTGAGTCTATGTGTATTTTTGCACATGAGATGGGTCTCCTGAATACAGCACTCTGATGGGTCTTGACTTTTTATCCAATATGCAAGTCTGTGTCATTTGATTGGGGCATTTAGGCCATTTACATTTAACATTAATATTGTTATGTTTGAATTTGATCCTGACATTTTGTTACTGGTTGGTTTTGCCTGTTTGTTGATGCAGTTTCTTCATTGTGTCATTTGTCTTTACCATTTGGTACATTTCTGCAGTGACTAGTACTGGTTGTTTCTTTCCATGTTTAGTGCTTCTTTCAGGAGCTCTTGTAAGGTAGGTCTGGTGGTGATGAAATCTCTCAGCAATTTCTTGTCTGTAAAGGATTTTATTTCTCTTTTACTTATGAAGCTTAGTTTGACTGGATATGAAATTCTGCGTTGAAAGTTCTTTTCTTCAAGGTTGTTGAATATTGGCCCCCACTCTCTTCTGGCTTGCAGGGTTTCTGCGGAGGCATCTGCTGTGAGTCTGATGGGCTTCCCTTTGTGGGTGACTCAACCTTTCTCTCTGGCTGCTCTTAGCAATTTTTTCTTCATTTCAACACTGGTGAATCTGATGATTATGTGCTCTTCTTGAGAAGTATCTTTGTGGTGTTTTCTGTAATTCCGCTATCTGGATGTTAGCCTGCTTTTCTAGGTTGGGGAAGTTCTCCTGGATTATATCCTGAAAAGTCTTTTCCAGCTTAGATTCATTCTCCCCATCACATTCAGGAACACCAGTCAAGTGTAGATCAGGTCTTTTCACATAATCCCATATTTCTTGGAGGCTTTGTTCATTTCTTTTCACTCTTTTTTTCTGTAATTTTGCCTTCTCATTTTATTTCATTGAGTTGATCTTCAGTCTCTGATATTCTTTCTGCTGCTTGATTGATTTGGCTATTGAAACTTGTGTATGCTTTGCAAAGTTCTTGTGCTGTGTTTTTTAGCTCCATTAAGTATTTTATGTTCTTCTCTAAGCAGGTTGTTCTAGTTAGCATTTTGTCTAACCTTTTTTCAAGGTTTTTAGTTTCTTTTCATTTGGTTAGAACATGTTCCTTTAACTCAGAGAATTTTGTTATTACCCACCTTCTGAAGCCTGCTTCTGTCAATTTGTCAAACTCATTATTTTTCCTGTTTTGCCCCCTTGCTGGTGAGGAGTTGTGGTCCCTTGGTGGAGAGGGGTTCTGGTCTTTGATAATTTCTTCCTTTTTTACACGTTTCTGCCCATCTTCATGAATTTATCTACCTTTGGTCTTTGAAGTTGGTGATTTTTGATTTGATCTCTGAATGGACATACTTTCTGTTGAAGTTGAAGCTATTTCTCCTGTTTGGGGCATTGTTTTGGTTATGTAGTTGTCAGGAAGCCACTTGAGCTTCTCACTTGTCTGCCTGCAGAGGCACTGCTGGGCTGCCCTGGGCTCAGCCAGCCTGCTGGGTAGTGTTCCTCTGGGTTTTGTTTACATAGGTGAGGTTAGACCCACCTTCCCAATTGTGGGCATCTTTCCTCCTGCTGAGCTTAATCATCCTGGTTCAAGTTCATACTGATGTGTTGGCTGCAAAACTCTAGCAAGAGGTCCTCAGTTTGCTGAACTTTGTGGGGTGAGACCTGCCAACCCTTATCACCTGTTTTCCTGCTTTCAACTCTCCCTGTTTCTGGGGGATGGGTAGTTCCATCCCTCCCAGCTTTGGTTAGCCCTCTTTGAGTTATTCCCACTGTCAAAAGAGACCCATTGAAATGAACCTGGTACCTCATTTGGGAATGTAGAGATTGTTCAACTTCTGGGCCTCTCTCGCTGGGAACTGCTCTCTGGAGTTGTTCCTATTCAGCTATCTTGCTGGAAGTCCCCCTGAAGTGCTTTTTAATGGAATTATTTAAAAAATAATTCATTAGCATCTAAATATAAGAAACAATGGAGATCTTTGAGAATGATACACAAAAAATAAAGAATCAGGAGGAAAAAGACATAAAATTATGAATAGGTAAGAGTTTAACGTGGAAGCAGAAAAGAAAAATATCTAGAAAAGATCTATGTCTATGGGTGACAAGGAAGGAAAGTAAGTATAGAAGAAAGTGAGTAAAGACAGACACATACAGGTAAATGAAAAGTAATATCGCTCTACGGGATAATGCTTCAGAGAATGAAGTTGGTCACTAAGTATGAAGTTAGGAGAAATTTAAAATGAAGCAGAATACGTGGAATTGTATATGAGTACATTGTTGGTGAACTTTATAAGGCTGCTTTTGGTAAATGACAGTATAGGGTACACAGTGAACTTTATATATATATATATTATATATATATATATAGAGAGAGAGAGAGAGTATACAATATAGTATATGTCATTGAACTTTATACATATATATATATAAATCTCTGAATTTGTATATATATATTTGTGTATATGTATTTGTATATTCATATATATGTGTGTGTGTGTATATATATTAGTAGAAATATATACACACACATATATATACAAATATATATACAATATATAAACATATAAATATTTCTACTAATATATATATATATATATATATATATACACACACACACACACATATATATATATAACAGAAAGGACATATTTTCTGTCCTTGTTGAAGTTGAAGCTATTTCTCCTGTATGGGGCATTTTTTTTTTTTTTTTTGGTCATGCAGTTGTCAGGAAGCCACTTGTTGAGGCAGTCTGTTGCTTATCTGCCTGCAGAAGTGCTGCTGGTCTGCCTCGGGCTCAGCCATTTATATATATATTTTTATATATATTTTATATATACATATACACATATATATGTATATATATTATATATATATAAAGTTCACTGGTGTATACTATATTGTCATTTATATTTATATTATGTTGTCATTTATATTTATACTATATTGTCATTTATATTTATACTATATTGTCATTTATATTTATACTATATTGTCATTTATATTTATACTATATTGTTATTTATATTTATATTATATTGTCATTTATATTTATACTATATTGTCATTTATGTGTATATATATATATATATATATATATATATATATATATGAATAGATCTGCTCCACTGATTTATTCACATATATATATTAGCTTCCTGTTGGAAGAGTCCTAGAGATGATAATAGAAAATGAAAGCTCAGAAGAAAAGTTGAAGATGTTGGGTGGTGACAACTGCTGTAGAGAGGTATTAAAAAACACTTTTTACCCAGATGAAAAATAACTGGGAATGTTTATCTGCTCATCATAGAGCTTTTCTCCTTTGACATTGTGTGATGGTTGCATGGTTACATTCATTTGCTTGCTAATTCACCTGGGATAATGGCCTCCAGCAGCATCCATGTTGCTGCAAAGGAGATAATTTCATCCTTTGTGGCTGTATAGTATTTCATGGTGTATATGTACCATTTTTCTTTATCCAATCCACTGTTCTGGGCACCTAATTTGATTCCATGATTTTGTCATCGTGAATAGTGCGTGTGTCTTTATGGTTGAACAATTCATATTCCTTTGGGTATATGCTCAGTAATGGGATTGCTAGGTTGCATTGTAGTTCAATGTTAAGTTCTTTGACAAATCTCCAAACTGCTTTACACAGTGGCTGAACAAATTTACATTCCCACCAGCAGTGTATAATAATTTCCCTTTTCTCTGCAGCCTCACCAGCCTACATTGTTTTGAGATACAATGATGGTATCTCATTGTAGTTTTGATTTGCATTTATCTGATGCTTAGTGACGTGAGGCCTTTTTTCATGTGTTTCTGAAAGTTTGTATGTATTCTTGTGAGAAGTGTCTGTTCATGTCCTTTGCCTGTTTTTTAACTGGGTTATTTGTTTTTTGCTTGTTGATTTGTGTAAGTTACTTGTAGATTCTGGATATTTGACCTTTGTTGGGTGCACTGTTGGTGGAATTTTTTTTTTCCATTTTGTAGGTTGTTTACTCCACTGATAGTTTCTTCTGCTTTGCAGAAGCACTTTATTTTAATTTGGTCCCACTTGTATATTTTTGCATTTTTTGTTTTGCAATTACTTCTGAGGACTAATCATAAATTATTTCCCAAGGACAATGCCCAGAATGATGTTCTCTATGTTTTCTTCTAGGACTCTTATAGTTGAGGTTATTTATTTAGATCTTTAATCCATCTTGAGTTATTTTTGGTATATGGTGAAATAAAGAAGTTTAATTTCATTCTGCATATGGCCAGCCGGTTCTCACAGCACCATTTATTAAATAGGAAGTCCTTTGTTTCCCCATTGCTTATTTTTGTTGACTTTGTCAAAGGGATGGCTGTAGTTGTGTGACTTCAATTTTGTGTTCTGTATTTGCTCCACTGATCTATTCATCTGCTTTGTACTAGTACAATGCTGTTTTGATTACTGTAGCCTTATATATAGTACAGTTTCAAGCTTGGTTATGCGATGCCTCTGGCTTTTTTTTTTTTTTTCCCTTAGGATTGCTTTGTCTATTTGGGCTCTTTCTTGGTTCCATATAAATTTTAAATATTTTTTTCTAGGTCTGTGGATAATGATGTTTGTACCTTCATAGGAATAACATTGAATCTGTAGATTGCTTTAGACAGTGTGGCTATTTTGGCAATGTTGATTCTTCCGATTCACGAGCATGCAATATATTTTCATTTATCTGTGTCATCTATGATTTCTTTCATTAGTATTTTGAAATTCTTGTACAGATATTTTACCTCCTTGTTTAGATGTATTTGTATAGGATTTTATTTTTAGATTATTGTAAATGGGATTGCATTCTAGATTTGGCTCTCAGCTTAAGCATTATGGTGTACAGAAATGCTAAACATTTTTTGTACATTGATTTTGTATTCTGAAACTTTATTGAAGTCATTTATCAGAATCCTTTGGGTCTTTAATCAGAATCCTTTGAATGTTCTCACAATAGAATCATATCATTAGTGAAGAGAGATAGTCTGACTTCTTCTTTTTCTATTTGGTTATCTTTTATTTCTTTATCTTACCTGATTGCTCTGTCAAGGGATTTTAATACCATGTTAAATAGGGAGTGAGACTGGACATCCTTGCAGTTCTCAAGGGGAATGCTTCTAGTTTTCGTCTATTCAGTATGACATTGGCTGTGGGCTTTTCCTAGCGGCCTTTGTTATTTTTAGGTATGTTGCTTTGATACCTAGCTTCTTGAGGATTTTTTTTTTTATCATAAAGGAATGTTGGATTTCATCAAAAGCTTTCTCTTTATCTATCAAGATAATCATATCATTTTTATCTTTAATTCTGTTTATATGGTGAATCATATTAATTAATTTAACGCCAACATCGTTTTACCAGCGTTGATTATGTTATACCAATGTTACATCTCAGGAATGAGGCCTACTTGATTACAATGAATTGACTTCGTGATGTATTGCCAAATTCAGGTTGCTAGTATTATGTTGAGAATCTTTGTGTCTATGTTAATCAGGGTTATTGGTCTATGGTTTTGTTTTTTCATTGTATCTTTACCGGATTTTTGTATCAGGGTGATGCTGAATTCCTAAAATGAGTTAGGAAGGAGTCCCTCTTCCCCAATTTTTTAGAGTAGTTTCAGCAGAATTGATACCAGCTTTTCTTTGTATGTCTGATGGACTTTGTCTGGTAATCCATCTGATCTAGAGATTTTTTTTTTACCATTGTTAATTTTCTTTTATTACTGATTAAATTTTGTAACTCAATATTCGTTTTTTCAGGGTTTTAGTTTCTTCCTGATACAATTGGGAGGTTGTTTGCTTGCAAAAATTTATCAACTTCCTATAGATATTCTAGTTTATGTGTGTAGAGGTGCTCATAATAGTTCCTGAGGATATTTTATATTTCAATGGGATTTGTTGTAATGTCACCTTTATCATTTCTGGTAGTGCCTATTTGGAAATTTTTTTTTTATGTCAATCTAGCTAACAGTCTATTGCTCTTGTTTATCTTTTGTTTTTAAATAACTTTTGGTTTTGTTGACTCTGTAGCTGGGTGTCAATTTTGCTCAGTTCTGCACTCATTTTAGTTAATTCTTTTCTTAGCTTTGAGATCAGTTCATTATTTTTTTATCTTGTTCTAAGTTGGATGTTAGGTCATTAATTTGAGATGTTTCTAATTTTTTGAGGTAGGTGTTCAGTGCTATAAACATTTCTCTTAACACAGCTTCTGTGGCATACTAGAAATCTTAGGTTACTGCATCTCTGTCTTTACTTATTTCAATGAATTTTCTGATTTCTGCCTGAATTTTGTTTATCCAAGAGTCATTCAAGAGCAAATTGTTTAATTACCATTTAATTGTGCAATTTTGAGAGATCTTCTTGGTATTGATTTCTATTTTTATTTCATGGTGGTCCAAGGGTACAGATAGTATAATTTTGATTTTTAAAAATATATCGAGACTTGCTTTCTGGTATGGGGTCAATCTTAGATTATTTTCCATGTGCAGATAAAAAGAACACATATTTTGTGTTGCTGGGGAGAGTGTTCTGTAGATTTCTATTAGGTCCAATTGGTCAACTGTGAAAGTTAAGTTCAAAATATATTAGTTTTTCTACCTCGATGATCTAACTGTCAGTGGGAAGGTGAAGTCCTATACTATGATTGAATAAGTCTTTTTGTAGTTCTAGAAGTACTTGTTTTATGACAGGCGGGGTGCTCTAATGCTAGGCGCATATATATTTAGGATACTTAAGTTTTCTTGCTGAATTGAAACTTTTAACATAATGTAATGTTCTTCATTTGTCCTGTTTTACTGTTATTGGTATAAAGTATGCTTGTTATAACAAGAGTGACCCCTGCTTTTTTTTTTTTTTTTCTGTTTTTGTTGTAGATTTGTCTTCAACCTTTCCATTGAGCCTATGGGTATCTTTATATATGAGATGAGTCACTTGAAGACAGATGGGTCTTGGTTTTTATACAATGTGCCAGCCTGTGCCTTTTAAGTATGGCATGTAAACCATTTACATTTACAGTTAATGTGTAAGGTTTTGATTCTATCATGAATTTGTAAGCTGGTTGCTTTGTAGTTTCTATTGTGTGATTGCTTTATAGGGTCTGTGAGTTGTGTATCTGAGTCTGTTTTTGTGTTAGCATATATTGTTTTTTCATTTCCATGTTTAGAATTCCCTTAAGGATCTCTTGTAAGGCTGGTCTAGTGGTAACAAATCTCCATACTGCTTGCTTGTATGGAAAAGATTTTATTTTTCCTTTACCCTTGAAGCTTATTTTGAAGAAACACCCTCTATTGTTCCATTCAATCTTGCTCAAACTCCAACACTTACTTCATAGATCAGGACCCCCTCACACGTACTTTCTAAACTGTAAACCCAAGATCCTTTACTATAGCCTCTATAGTCACTGAGCCAATTCTTTTAATCCCTTATAATGAAGGAATTATTAATTCTTTATATACCAGCATGTATATGTATGTGTTTCTCTGGAGAACCAAGATTAATATTAATTTTGCTATTGAGAATGACTCTGAAGGAAGAGAACTTTAAAGATGAGTTGTCTGAATTGGTTCTGGGGTTACTGGAATTGGAGCTCTAATCTGATTAGATTTTAAGATGCTAACAACTCAAATTCCAGTAGTAAAGAAAACACTGATCGTCCATGGTATGATCTGGCAATAAAGTTAAGCAAAATATCTATACTAGATACACTCAAATACATATAAAAAAGCAAAGAGCTTTATGACTCTTTATATAATATTTTCAAACATTTTTGGAAAAGTAATGAATATAATGAGGTTGAATGATTATTCTTAATGTTACTGGACAAGGTGATGAAAAAAAAGGATGAGCTCAGCGTTTTAATTCCCAGTTCCAGCACTATATAAATGAACTGAATGTTTCCACATGTGCTTGTTAGCTGTGGAGCTAAGACTGCTGAAAGTCAAATTCAAGACCACATCCTACAACTGCCTGAATTACAAGTTGAACCCACTGTCTAAGTGAGGGCATCATTAGAAAAAAAAGGGGATCCTGTATGTTGGAATGGGGATGTGTGAGAAAACCCTGATGAACTAGGAACACTGAGCTCTTAAATTCTGATGAGCCCTCCTTACCAGTGAAGAGGCATCCACATCCCGAGCAGAAGTAGTCTTTTCATTCCTGGTGAAAGTGGCCTTTTCATTCCCATTGGAGAGTAATCACCCTACTTTTCCCAAGGAAACTCTAATATATTAAACTCCTTTGAGGCAGTTGCCATGCAAAATAATTCTGACTCTCGCCAGGATTTTCCTCTACCATCTTTTGTGCTTTTAGACCTATATAACTTGACTGAAGTCAAGGCATGCCCCTAAGCTGAGGTACAAAGAGTTCACTGACCTTTTAGGGATTAGTAAGCCAGTAAGGATACCCAAAATATCACCATAGTTCACCAGTCAGAGTAGAGGCTAATGGAGGTTAGATAGGGTCCATCTCACACAGTGGGTCCACAAACCTATCCTGTGGTTATATCCTTAGTTTCAAAATGCATAATTATAATGGACCTACTTAGCATCTATATTGGTTTCCTTATTTATGGAACAAATAATATCATGGCAATAAAAGTCAAGTGGAAGCCACTAAAGCTGCCTTTACCTAGTAAAATAGTTAAAAAATTTTTAAAAAGCCAATGTGCATTCCTTGAGAGATTGCCAAGATTAGCGCCATCATGAAATACCTGAAAGATGCAAGGATATATATTCCCACTGTAGCCCCACTCAATTCTCCTATTTGGCCTGGGTAAAAGTAAGATGAATCTTGGAGAATGACAATGGATTATTGCAAGCTTAAACAAGTGATAACTTAATTGCTGCTACAATACCAGGTGTAGTTTTATTGCTTAAACAAATTAGTGCATCCCCTGGTATCATTTGTAGATATTAAGTTAGCAAATGCTTTTCCTTGATATCTGTTAATAAAGACCAGATGCTATTTTCTTACAGCTGGAAAGGCCAGTGGCGCACCTTCACTGCACTACCTCAGGGATATATCAACCATCCAGAACTGGTTAATAATTTATTTGGAAGGAATCATAGTCACCTTTATCTTTCAAACAATATTACAGTAGTAAGGACCTAATGAGAAAGGCATAGCAACTACTCTAGATTTATTGGTAAGGCACTTGTGTATCAGAGGTTGAAAAACAAATCCAAAACAATTCAGAGGCCATTTAACTTAGTGAAATATTCAGGAGTCCAGTGGTAAGAGGAGATCCAAGTATCCCTTTTAAGGTAAAGGACGAGTCATTGCATCTGGCCTCATCTAAAAATGACAAATAAAGAGGCACAACACCTGTTGAGCTTCATTGGATCTTATAGGCAACTTACTTCTTATCTGGGTTTTTTACTCCTGCCCATTTATGCAGTTACCCAAAAAGCTGTTAGTCTGGGGAGGCAGAACAAAATAAGTCTCTGTAACGGGTCCAGTCTCCTGCGCAATCTGCCATGCTTCTTGGCTATATGACACAGAAGATCCAATGGTGCTTGCATGTCAGTGGCAGATAACGATGTCATTTGGACCTTTTAGTAGACTCCCATAGGCTAATCACAGCACAGGCTCTAAAATTTTGGACCAAAGCCCTATCATCTTATGCAGGTAACTGCTACTCTCCTTTTGTAAAACAGCACTTTCCCTCCTACTGGATATCAGTAGAGTCTGAATGCTTAACCACAAGCCACCAGGTTAGAGTTTCCTATCATGAACTGGATGTTGTTTGATCCTCCAAGCCACAAAATTGAGCATGCATATGAGTATTCTATCATCAAGTAAAAGCTCTCTCTCTATATGATAGTAACAGATAAGAACCTGAACCACACATGTAAGTTACATGAGGAAGTGGCCCAAATGTCCAATGGCTTCCACATCTGCTATACTTCCTTCTCTCTCCCAGCCTCGGTTCAGCACAATATGCAGGCACCACCCAAAAGTGGACAGCTACATCACTACAGCCCCTTTCTGAAACAGACCTGGAGGACAGTGGTGAAAGGAAATCTTCTCAATGGGAAGAAGTTTAAGCAGTGCACCTGATTATTTACTTTGGTAGAAGAAATGGCCAGTCTTGCCATTACATACTGATTCATGAGCTGTAGCCTATGGCTTGGCTGGTTGGTCAGGGATGTGAAAGGAACATAATGGTAAAATTGGTGACGAGAAAATTTGGAAAAGAGAAATGTGGATAAAATTCTATGAATGGGCAAAAAATATAAAGATATTTGTGTCCCATGTGAATTCTTAACAAAGAGGGACATCAGCAGAGGATGATTTTAATGATCAAGTTGATAAGATAACCCAGTCTGTGAATAGCTGCCAGTATCTTTTTCTAGCCATTGCTCTCATTAGCCAGTGGGTTCATGGGCAAAGTGGATATTGTGACCATGGTAATTTTCCAAGGGGTCAGCAACATGGATTATTCACTCGTCAAGATTTTGGTCATTGCTGAGTGACCAATCTGCCAGCAGCAGGAACCAACATTGAATCCCCATATGGTATAATTTCCCGAGGTGATCAGGTAGATTAATTACGTCAGTTAATTATGTTAGACCACTTCCATCATGAAAGGAGCAGTGTTTTGTTATTACTGAAATACATATTCACTTTGGATATGGATTTGCCTTCTCTGTATGCAAGGCTGTGTCAAAAGTCCCATCAATGGACTTACAGAATTCCTTATCCACCACCATATTTCACACAGCGTTGCTTCTGACCAGAGAACTTACTTCACAGCCAAAATAATGCAGCCATAAGCCAATGCCCGTGGAATTTGCTAATCTTACTTTGTTCCAAACAATCCTGAAGCAGCCAGGTTAACAGAAACAATAAAAATGGACTTGTGAAGACCCAGTTACAGCACTATCTAGGTGGCAATACCTTGTAGGGCTGTGGCAAGGTTCTCCTGTGTATGCTCTAATCAGTTTCCAGTATGTGGTGTTATTTTTCCCATAGCCAAAATCTTCAGGCCCAGAAATCAAGGCATGGAATTAGAAACAAAACCGATTACTCTTACTTCTAGTGACTCATTGGCAACATTTTTGCTTTTGGTTTCCATGACCTTATGCTTCACTGACCTACAGGTCTTAGTTCAAGAGGGAGTAATGTTTTCAGTAGGAGACACAGCAAGGATTCCATTGAATTGAAAATTAAGAATGCCACCTGGCCACTTTACACACCTCATACTGCTGAGTCAATAGGTAAAAACAGGGAGTTATGATGTTCGCTGAGTTGACTAAGCCTGACTACCAAGGGTAAATGAATGCTATTCTATAACATAGGTAAAGAAGAGTATGTTTGGAAAACAGGAGATCATTTAGGGTGTTTCTTAGTATTACCATAAAGGTCAATAGAAAACTACAATAATCCAATCCAGGCAGGACTATTAGTGGCCAAAATTATTCCAAAATTAAGGTTTGGCTCATCTCACCAAGTAAAAGTCCATTACCCACTGAGTCACTTGCTGAAGGCAAAGGAATACAGAATGAATTAAAAAAGAAGGTAATTATGAATACCAGCTTAGAACATATGTATACATACATATGTATGATATGGTAGGGCTCTGTGTCCCCACTCAAATCTCATCTCAAATTGTAATTCCCATGTGTGGAAGGAGGGAACTGGTGGGAGGTGATGGATCACGGGAGCAGTTTCCCCATGCTGTTCTCATGGCAGTGAGTTCTCATGAGATCTGATGGTTTAAAAGTGGAATTTCCCCCTTCGCTCTTTCTCTCTCTCCTGTAGCCATGTAAAATGTGCCCTGCTTCCCCTTCATCTTTCTCCAAGACTGTAAGTTTCCTGAGGCCTCTTCAGCCATGTGGAACTCAAACCTCTTTCTTTTATAAATGACCCAGTTTCAGGTATTCTTATAGCAGTGTGAAAAATGACTAACACATGTATATATGTAGAAACTAACCTTTCTTTCTCCTGTCTTTCATTATTTTATCATGTAACGTGTTAATTTTATATACCAGTATTTTGGTATTGTTATTTTAACATAGGAGTACTTAAGTTATGAGATATCAAAGATAATAATAAGCATCACTCCTCTTCTGGAGAAGAGGTTAGAGCATGTCCTGTTGTATGCAGGACAGATGTGTCATGTTAGGCAAAATTACAGTCCTGTTTTGTCTTTATTTGCAGATTAAGTATGGTTTATAAAGATGAGTATGGGTGACAAGTTGTCAAGGGGTGGACATGTAATGTTTATTGTGATGTGTCAACATGACAGGCCACAGGGTGCCCAGATATTTGGTGAAACATTATTGTAGCACGTCTGTGAAGGTGTTCTAGATGAGATTAACATTTGAATCTTAGATTGAGTAAGGCATATTGCTCTCCCCCAGGTGGTGGGCCTCATCTAATCCACTGAATGACCAAATAGAATTGAAAGACAGAGTAAAAGAGAATGTGCTTTCTCTGCCTGATTGTCTTCAAGGTGACACATCTATCGTTTGCTGCCTTCAGACCTGGACTGGAAGTATATCATCAGCTTTCCTAGGTTGTATAGCAAATCCTAGAACTTCTCAGCCTCCATAATCACATGAGCCAATTTCTTATAATAAACTTCGCTCCTCCTCCCTGTCCCCTCTATATATGTGTGTATATATGTGTGTGTGTGTCTAGATATAGATCTGTGTGTATGTATATGCATGTATCTACACACACACACACACACACACACACCTTCTACTGATTCTCTTTTTCTAGAGAACCCAGCCTAATATGAACACTCAATGATATAAATTACATTTTTTAAGCACATTACAATTGTAAAATCATACCTTAATTTATAAACACTATTCTGAGAACATAAAAATAAATCTTATAATCCTCTAGTAAAGCAATAAATCATGGTTGAACTGTAAATATAAATAATAATAGAAAATGTTTGGCTAAATTAATCTTTCGTATATATATATATATATATATATATATATATACATGTATACATGTATACATATACATGTATATGTGTATATACATATACACATATATACCTTAACATACATATACATATATATTCTAATTTTAATCATGATTAAAAGTAGTTGGTTATTTTACTGGTGGAAATGCTTAATCTTAAATTGCAGGATTGGTAGTCTGAAGAAAGCATATTTGCCTGAGACATTAGATCTAGTTTTAGTGTGACTTAACTTTATAACCTGATTAATTCACTTAAGAAACTCTAGATTTACCACTTTCTAAAGTGAATTAATAAGATAGTCTTTAAAGTATAGTTCATATATTAATTGTATTATATTCTCAGAGGTTTTTGCTTTACAAATTCTCAAAAAATTATGGCATGTATTTAGTGTTGCCCTTATATATAGAAACAGAATCAATGTATATAAACTTTTTAAACCACAAGGTAAGCTTTTTTAACCATCCATTTGAAAGAAGGCTTCAAAAGTGATGATAGATCATACTGCCTTTTATATTTATTGGAAATAAAGTTGGAGCCTATATTAAAAGCACTTAATGTCACTAATGCATGCATAGCACTTTTTTCAATATATCACATATAATTTTTGTGTAGTGGATGATATATGTAGTGACTAAAAATATAAACCACCTGTTCAAATTTTCACTGCTGAGAGTACTCTATTGTTCAGCTTTTTCTACCGTGTGCTGTGTGTGTCAATATTGATTTCAGAAGAAGTAATAAAGGATCCTGTCAAAATAAAATTAAAACCTAAGGCAATTTACTTTGCTGAAGGGGGTCAGCTTTAATAACCATCACCATCTTACCAGAACCGCTGTGAAATTTCATTAACACTGTACTCCAGTCACATATCAGCTAGGTTTACAATTACTACTTGATTATATGTCTGTATAGATCGTTAGGCACAAGCCTCCTTTTTGTGCCCTGTATCATTTGCTAGATGGGGTTTCTTTTCAATTCAGTGAAAATTCTATTCAAAAAAAGAAAATGATAATAAGGAAAAGGTTGGTCTTGGAACAGTTTCTCAACTCTGTACAAAATTTCTAAACAAATAGCAATTTCAGGATATCTGGTGTTTTAATCTATTAAAATTCTTAAGTTCAATATCCACTTAAGATCAAAACCAGAGTAATTTTATATGTAAAGAAAAAAATATTTAATTGTTTAGGAGATTCAGGGACAATTTACCAGAAAGAAAATGTAACTGGCTTTATTCCTATCTCTAACAGAAGGAAAATTCTTTGCTCCATGTGTTACTTATTGATACAATTGATATTTATGGATAAATGTCAATTGGCCCACCCAGTGTATGAATAATGAACATGAATGTATATAGAAACTACATAGTCATTAAAATATAAATATGTGAGCATTTTTATCCAGTAGGTAGATGTTTTTATGTAATTCTTTTCAACTATGGAGTGGAAATTTTTATCTTGAGATTTTAGTGAAACTTTTTTATAACTTTTTATTATTTTTTTTTGTTTCAGGAAATAATAATTGTTTTGCATGGTGTTCAATGCAGACCAAAACACTGAATCCTCCTCTGTAACAAATACTGTCTTGAGGTGAGGTTCTGACCTACTTACCTATATGTGTATTTGAAAGGCAGGTGATAAAAAATCTTATAGAAGATGTAATCCAAGGGCCACACCAACACTGAGATTTAAATTTAAAAGTAAAGGTAAATATGTCTCAATCATCTAGGCTTATCACTCAAAGGGATTGCTTATACTTTGATGTCAAGGCAATCCTGACCACATGGGCAGTATTTTAGTAGGCTACATTCATTAGTGTGTGATTTCTAGAAAATCATGTAATTCAAGCCCAATTTATAGCATCCATCAGACCCAAAAAATCTCTGAGGAACATTGTCTCTCATCAGTTATGTCTTTAATATCTTTAGTTGCTCATCTATACTCCAATTTTTCTTCATGAGTAGGAGAGTGCATTGAATGTTATGCTCAGGACTAAGCATGTTGTATCCCTTGTTCTGGTGAGCCTGGTCTTACCTAATCTCTTCGGCTTGAGCTTGAGATCAACTATAAGTAGTTGAATCTCCTTCATCTGTCCCCAGATCCATGCGGCTGTACTTGCTCTATAAAGACTATCACTGCTACTTTGAGATTACTGTTTTAGTGTATTGACTAAAACCTCTGGATTTGAAGAGAAATAGATCTTGTTTCAAACCTTTTAAACTTGTCTTTTGTTAATTATAGGTGAATATAATTATAGGTGAATATAATTATAGGTGAATATAATTAATTTCTCTGACTCTGTTTCCTTACCTATATTAAAAGAGAGAATAACAGGTGCTACCTCATAGAAATTTTGCAATGATTTGATCAGACAATATTCATAAATGATGAGAATATTTCAAAAGCAAATAACAAATGAGGGAAACATTATGATCTTCTATCTTTATCAGACACTTTGACCATCAAGACTGTTCTAGACTGATATAGAAGTTGGATTTCCCATTGGATATTATAAAGTAAATGACCAAACCTTCTTTCTAGTGCGAGTCCTGCAGCTGGACCCAACTATCTTTTCTTATCCATTAGAGCTGACAGTAAACAAGAATTATGATGCTTTACTTTCCCTAAGAGTTTTGCCTGCCTTAAATAGTTTCTTGGCACTACTGAGAAATTAGCTATTCTCTTAACATTTATAATGAAAAAGCTTTGCCCCTGTCACTGTTACCATTTTTAATCTAAAGATGTATGTGCTGATGCAGGGGTAAATCCAGCCACTAATGCTGCATATAAAATAGCGCAAGATGAACACAAATCTCCCAAGTACTAAAATGACTGGATTACATTCCTTAAAGGGTATATTTATTCTTCCAGTTTTGGGGTCAGTCTCTTCTCAAAAGACAGTAGTAGGCTGGATTATATTTGAATAGTACCACTTTGGTGTCACATGTACAGAACTCTTACACTGGCTTTCTGGCTTTCTTTCTGTAATAAGAGGCAGCCAGTGTGCAGGTCAGAGTTTGGGTACTTCCATAGTCTTATCTCACATGGATTTCCCATCCAGCAATGAAGTTCTTCAGATCCTTCTGAAAAATAGGACTATAGGTGGCCCTTTCCTATTATGGAAATCCTGTGGTGCACCTGAAGATTATTAATGCCCTGGGCCTTCATAGAGTTTATATTTTAGAAATTACAGCTCTACTTTTCTTCTCCCTATACTCAAACTAACTGATTGCGCCATCTGCTCATCTCCTTCCATTCTTTCTTAGAATAAGAGGTATGTTTTTTCTTTTTAAGAAATGAGGAATGTGAAAATATATTGGCTGTGGTATATTCCTGGATTTACTACATATTAGTTGGGTCAATTTGGGTGAGCTACTTAGCCTCTTTAAGCCTAAAGCATCTATCATCAAAATAGAGATAATGTATTTTGGATATTATATAATACAATGTTATAAATTACTTGCTCCAAAGTCCAAATATGGTAAGCAACTAAGAAATATAAGCTAGCATTATTATAATTGTTATTACTATTATTATTTCTATTGCCACCTATGACTTCATTTAGGATAGGTCGTAGGCAACTTGATCTATCACTAAGCAACACCCTGTACCATAACTTAATGCCCTAGACCACTTCTGATTTGTAAGAGAAGAACACAGAAAAGAGTTTGTCGACTAATTGTCTTAAATTTCTTATTACCTGTACACTTTTTAATGCAAATATTCTGTGTTCTAATACAGATATTGCTCCAAATTACCAAATAGAATAGTGGTATTAAAGCAATTTTGTTCTCATTTCATTTATTTCTGCACCCTGCATAGACTATGAATGTTGGTCATTACTTGGTAATCCTGCTAACCAAGACTCTACATCTTGAAATTACTATTGAATGTTGCCTTTTTACTGTTTATCTACAGCAAATTCTTATTAACAAATGTAACCATTATTTTGAATCTGCAAGACTTACAGGATGAAAGAAATATCTTTATTTTCTTATGACTATAACCTCATAGACACTTTTTGTCTGGCTTCTTCACCATCCCCTTGGAGGAATCTATAGTAGACTGACTTTGGGTCATTTTCAGATATTAAAAGACCTTGCGTCACATTACATTTCAAATAGGTAAATATCAAAATCTTCAGTCATAACTTATTCCTTCTTTGACTTTGGAAGTCTACAGCCAGGAAAGGATGTGATAATTGTTGGCTTCTTCATTCTTTAATCTCTGGCACGTTTCTCACATCTCACTAGTTGTACCACTAACACCTCCAGAATTGCAAAAGGGAGAGAAGCAGTAGTGTTATGTGTATGTGAAGTATGTTTCCTAACAGGAATTTTCATGAACTGTCTTCAGAGATCCCCGAGCTGGAGATCTGTGAAAGCTGACTCTTGTTCTCATGCTAACTTTTATATGCTTTTTTGGAGACTCACTTTAATAACTATCACACACAGGTCTCTCGATTAAGAATGCATCACTGCTGGTGAGCTCCTCACTTAGCACCTGCATATTTGGGACTACAACCTCATCCCTTTCTGCTGAGTGATGCTAAATCCTGACAAGGTCCTTGAGGACAGAACTTTAAAATAACTTCTATTTTCAATGCTTGTGTTTCATATATGACACAGAGAAAATGAAGTCTTTGACTTGCCACCTGTAGGAATGCGTCAATACTCAAATGCAGTCTTTTCGTCTAGTTGACATATTTTCCAGGAATGAGTTTTTATCCCTACAGGGGTAATGATGACGAATACAGAGGTGGCATGCTTGATCCAACAAAAACATTCTCAAAAACATATTTCGCTAACACTTAACTGATCTTTTCAACCTTACCACTGTATGTTTTTAATATGAGTAAGTAACTGAGTCCCATCCTTAAAAGGGTAACTTGGCACCTTACTTTGAAATGTGGTTAATTCTTCCAGTTTTAAGACTTAAAATACAATACCAATTAAATAATTCCCTCTTATCATCTTGTTAACCTAGCCAGGCTTTTGTCACAAATATGTATATCTTCTACTATTATTGAAAACTGACTGAGATACATAGTAGTCTTAGAAACTATTAACTCCTTTAGTTTAAGAACAAGTGCAGAAGTTGGCTTAGCAGTATGTTTTTTGCCTTAGACCCATACTCTACTCAGGTTTCTAACTGACTTTTAAAAAGAAAGGCAACTTAACATGCATTTTAAGACACCAGACTTTTAGAAAAGAATAGTTGGGCCGGGCGCTGTGGCTCACACCTGTAATCGCAGTTCTTAGGGAGGCAGAGGTGGGAGGATAGCTTGAGCCTAGGAGTTTGAGACCTGCATGGGCAATATAGTGAGACCCCTTTCTCCAAAATTAATTAGTTAATTAATTAATTAATTAAAAGAATAGTTGGGAGAGAATGTTCAAAAGAGATAAGTCACTTGAAGGAAAGTACTGCCTATTCATTCTAACTCTACTGTACCAAGCCATTCTGTTAACACAGTGAGTACTTTGAGTTATTTAAGTCTTTGTTTACACAGCTCTCTGGGAATTTTTTGCCCTACTGATTTGACTATTTGGAGTAACTCTACTCATTCTTTAGGACTCTCTTTCTCTCTCTCTCTGTCTCTCTCTCTCTCTCTCTCTCTCTCTCTCTCTCTCTATATATATATATATATATATATATAAAACATTTATTTTCTCATTTTTTTCAACAAGCGAACTTTCCTCCTAAAATATAATTCAATAATACTTTATACATATTTTATCACAATTATTTTACTTTTGTAGTGATATGCTTAATATAATCTTTCTCCCTTATGATCACTAGATTCTTGAGGATGCAGGTCATGTATAATATCTGCTTTCTCATTACCCTTCCATACAAGGGCATTTTTTCATTGCTGTTGCTGTAAAGAAATACCTGAAGCTGAGTAATTTATAAGATGAAAAGTTTAATTGACCCATGATTCTTCAGGCTGTACAGGAAGCATAGCACCAGCATCTGTTTCTGTGAAGGACTCGAGAAGCCTACAGACATGGCAGAAGGCAAAAGGGGAGTAGGCTCTTACATGGCAGAAGCAGTAGCAAGGGGAAGGGGAGGTGCCATATACTTGAAAAAATTCACATCAAGCAAGAATTCATTCATTATCATGAGAACAGCAATAAGCCATGAAGGATCCTCCCCCATAACCCAATCACCTCCTACCAGGCCCCACCTCCAACACCGAGGATTACATTTTAACATGAGATATAGGGGGACAAATATCCAAACCATACCCCATCACATTGTCCAACATATCACAAATGCTTACTGAATAATTTGTTGAAATCCTTTCTTGAAAACGTATATAACAAGATTATGTGATTGCTACTGTGTTTCACTGTAAAATGTAAATATAGTTAAATATAGTGTATGTTAAGCATTTGGAAAAAAACTTGAATGGAATTTAGTTGTATTTGAGTAAAAGTTTCTTTTGACTTTTACTAAAATTTTTATTCTTTTTATTTAAACAGATGATTATATGCCTGCCATTCACATGCTCACTCCAGTCATTGAAGTTTATTAGAAAAGAAAAAAAAAGTATCCATTGCTTTTTGTGGCTTCTATCTCAGAAAGTCAAGTTCTTTTCCTAAAGTAGATTGACAGCAGCTAACGCTGAATATCAATACTGGCAGTTCACTGTCCTCGAGAGAGCTTGAGTCAGCAGACAGATATTCCCAAATGCAGTCATTCTTATTGCAGAAGAAATAAGGTAGGAGGCTCTTGATGGTAAATAACTCTAGTTTACTAAAGAAAGACTGTGGCCATTAGTGAGCATGTTTTATTGAAAACATCATTATGTGGAATGAGAAATTCTGTTTTAAAAAGTTCAAGTGAGATGTTACTGTTTCCTAAAGACATTTTAGAAGTCAAAATGAATCTGGAAAAAATAATCAATTTCTGTTCAGGATTTATAAAATCATGTCTTTCTGAAGGGCCACAAAACATTACTTTAATATTCTGCCTCAGATAGCTTCTAAAACAATTCTGTAGTTCTCAAATTCTTTATTTCAGACTCAATTTTTTCAAAAAGTAGTATTTATTAAATTCCTTTTAAATAAAAATAAAAATTCCAGTGAAACCTAGAGGCAATAGGATGAAGTATAAAATATAGTATTTACACTTGAGAACTCTCAATGGTGGAAAAAATTTATAAATGCATAAAATTAAAGTGAAATTAAATTGATAATTAAGTGTTTAATAAATAGGAAAGTTACAGGTATAAAGAGAGATTTGATATAAAGTCAAATAATAAAGAGAGACTTTCATAACTAAGTAAAAATTGGAAAGTGAGGGAAATGTTGCATATAACCATAAAATAATATTTTAATCATCTAATATACACATTATATTTAAAGGAAAATTAATTTCCAGAGATGTGGAATAGTTTATAATACAGGTAACTGGTAGAATTTTAACTTTTTGCAATATAAAATTTGTTTAACTTTGTAATTCTAAAAATTCTCACATGGTCCACATTACAGCACTCATTCATGGCCTTTATTATCAGAATTCTAGCACCATCACTTTGCCTGTCATTCCAACAATCCTCCTAAAGAAAACTGTTCCCCCACAGCCCTGCTGCAGCTGTAAGCTCCTAGGCTCTGAATAATATCCACTATATGGTCTTCATCTCTCCTACCTTCTCCCTAATTACAATTTATGTGAGCATAGAAGGGCATCTGATCCAAGGGCTAGCTAATACAAATGCATGACTTGGATTTCTGTGAAAAGCTGCAACTGAAGTTTTGTTATTACTGAAACAGTATTATTTCTTCTCTTAAAAGATTTGTGAAGAGAATTGGCTAGTGTATATAAAGAATTGAATTAAACAGCGAAGACATGGTTGAAATTGCAGAGCATCTGACTGAATCCTTGTATATTTCTGTCACTGGGTCTCTGAAACTAATTTGGGACATGGATGATGCTTCTTCATGACCACAATTATGCATGTTTCACAGTCTATGAAATCTGCCTGTGATGATTCCTATACTTGGATTTCCTTGAATTTATACTTCACTTACTTCCATGTGTGTACATACGCTAGCTTTGTAACATCTCTCTTTGTTACAGTCACAGGGTTTACTAAAGCATGTACCAGAGGGCCTTGAGGGCCTTGCTATGTGGTTCTCCTTACCCCTGAAATACTTTCTACTTTTCTAAACTTACCTCAAACTTGGTAATATGCAGTTAGTTATCATTTAGAACATAGTTCACATACGCATTCCTGGTGAAGCTTTTCTAACCACTCCAAAAGTGCTTAATATACCCCCTTCCAGACTCCCATTATGCCCTAGCTTATTTCCTTTCCATCGCATTAATCATTGTCTATTTTATGAGCCAGTAAATGTCTTTTTCCTCTAGACAGTAAGCTTTTTGAGAACAAGTACACTATTAGAATCATGTTTATATCTTTGGGGCTTATAGAACAGTATATGGCTCATTGTAGACACTTAAAAATTACTGGGTGAATAAAAATGGCAATTCCTTTAAGCATTTAAGTACTTGAAAGCTAGGAAGTAAGTTACAAACATGACAAATGTTTTTGGTTTTGGTTTTTTTTGTTTTGTTTTGTTTTGTTTTTTTGCCACAGTTGGAGAGATTACTTACCTTGATCTAGAGGAATCTGATCAACATAATGAAAAGAGTAATTAAAACCAACATAAAGTAAAATTATTAAAATAATTCACTTGTGAAGTTTGTCACATGAGTATTGAGTTAAGGTGGGGAATAACATGAGTTGCTCAAATAACTATAATAAATTCAGTAATATACATTTAGTACGATGAAGAAGGTATTTTGAATTATGTTTTGAAGAATAGAATGTGAACTAAGTTATCACCACAAGTTTACATTCTGATAGAACTTATGAAAATATAAAACAGATTTGTGACAGGAAAAGAATAGATATTAGATTCACTAGATTCTCCCAAATGTTACATATATCTTTTGCTCATTTCTAAATGGTTCTAAAAATCACATATTTCTGAACCATTGCCTTAAACTATTATATTTCTAAAACTCTTATGAACTTATTAAGGCAGTTTAAACCGTTTCTGTGTCTAAAGTATCCATTTCATAAAGAGAAAAAAAATTGTTTTAAACATTTTTTTAAAAAATCTTCTTTAATGCCAAATGTATTCTTTAAGACTACATGTAGTAGAGAATTGTGTGGTCTCTCAGGGCTTTTTTATTCAAGCTTAAGAAACCAAAATACTGAATGGTGAGGTTAACATGTGCCTAAAATTCCTTTACTGCTCAGCCCCTTCCAAAACTCTCGAAAGCCTTCTTCATATAGCCCTGTCTCGTATTTCATTTCCATGTTTGCCAATCAGTAACAGTCTTTGGCCTCATGTCACTTTCATCCCATTGGATGACTATCATGGGAGCTGCCCAATGGTGCGCTGCTAATGAGGTAGCTTAAAGAGCATCTGGGGATGTGCAATTGCTGGATTAGGGTCAAGACCGAGAGAGAAAATGGATGAGAGAGATAGAGCATGAATGACTGCCAGTAAGCAGGGGTTCTATTACCCTGTTGAAGCAAGACATTCATTACCATCTATTGTAACATAATTTGGGCTCAGTGGAGCTGTCTCCCCCTCTTTTTGGATTTACAACTCATAAACCACAAATGGTGCAAAAGGTGCATTGTCCCTTGTGGCCATGTAACCCTGGGCCACGGGGAGGCCTGGCAGAAATGAATGAGCTAGGAAGGTCCTGGTGTGAACACCACCAAGGCTGACACCTTGTTTTTTGGAGTTGTGACATAAGTTGTAGGCACAATGCCGAAACAGTTTTACATCTCTCTGGAGCCAGTTTGCTCATTAAGCAAAGATAAAATAAAAAGTCCTTGTTTATCCTTTGCAAAAAATCAAATCTGAAAGCTAACGGCCAGCATTTCCATGCTAATTTCCTCTAGTCACTGGTGAGATTACTGCACAGGAACAGAAGTGAAGTTTGTTTTTCCATAAGCATACAAATGCTTGCTTTTCTTAGATCAATTTCTTCCAAGTCCTAGAAAATTATCTGTTCTCCTATTTTTCAATAGGTTTGTGGTGTTCCAACACATAAAAAATGTAGGAAATTGTCTCATGTGTCTCTTTTATCGAAAAGCTTCCTTTTGAAACAGGATAAATGTGTCTCTCCTTCTTCCTCTTCCCCTCTCCTTGGGCCCCTACTGATAATAAATAGTATAATGGAAGTGCTAAAACCCACCTGTCATCTGAACTAATGCAACCATAGTGTTATTGTCTATGTGCTGTACTCAGGAAGGCAAATGAGTCTGGTGAAAAGCTAGAAAGCACAGAAGCTCGGAGAAAATGATTCAAGGCACAGTGAAAATAGTTAATCACTGTAGTAAAGTAAGGAAAATAGAACATATGCATCATCTTTGTTTCAGCCCGATTGATGAGAAACTAGGAAACTAAGTTCATAAGACAGGTGGACCTTGCAGGGCATCCTCACACTCCTACCAAAAGGCCAGCTCAATGAGTCACAGATAAAAGTACTGGAAGTACAACTGTAGTTTTTATAGACTTTATTAATACAACTTTAATACAGCTGAATTTTAAATTATGCCTGCATTTTCTGAGGTTTGCATAATTCAATCTACATTGGCTTTTTTAAAATCAGGTACTAAAGTTTTCTCTTAAATGTATATGACTATCTCACATTCCCCACATGCCGTCTCTGCCTGATATAAATTTGTTACAACTTATCTTCTTATTATTTCCATTTATGCTTCACAATAATGTTGTCTTATTATTAATTTGAGATACTAATGTTTTGACTTTCAATGCTCACTAGCATATTTCAAACTGTCCATACACACCATAGTAAATGATCTGTTCACAAAATCTGCCTTTAGTTCTTGCAAGAAATCACTTTATACATGTGTTTACAAAATTCAAAACACAAATTACCTTGTTTAACTTTTAGAAACGGAGAGAATGGCTTCTAATGAACTCAAGCCAATTAATATTATGGCTTAACATATTATCACAATACCTAACAGTAAAAATAATACTGTTCAACAATTTCTGTAAACTCAACAAAGTAATCTTCACTGAGTGCATAAAGGGCTAAACACTGAAGTTTTTTGTGTTTGAAAATGTATTAATGTTCTTGGTAGTTTAAGATAGTTGATTAATTATAGTGGGTATTTTTTGCTTTCAATACTATGCTTGATATGTATATAATTGATCTAATAAAATACCTATTTTTGATGCTAATACAACCTATATTATATTTTCATTAAAAGGTATTTACTCATGAATGTGTTAAGTTGATCCTTTGAGGATGTGAACATTAGTTCCTTTATTTAAATTTGTGAAATTTAACCCTGTGACATCTTGATTAATACACATGGCTATAAATAATAATTTTTTTCTCTAATATATTTTAGAAATACAGTAGTACTTGTTTCAGCATTACAAAAATTGCTTTACTGAGTTGAAGTTTTCCATTTTTAATTTATTCATGAAACAAATTCCTACTCTGATTCATGTTTAATTGTGTTTGTAAGCTATATGTGGTCTATGAATTAAAGGTTGGGGAAATAATCATATTCTTAGAAAATATTTGCTTAAAGTAATTGAATAGAAATAGGAAGGAAGGGAAGGAGAGAGAGAGGGAGGGAGGAAGGGAGGGAAAGAGGCAGGGAGATTCTTACAATTTCTAAAGGATTTGACCATTGGAACATTCTTTTGTTGAAGTGCAATGATTGGTAAGGAATGAGAAAATTTAAAGATTGAATCTGGGTCTGGTCTTAATTATCCAGCATAATGATGATGGGGAGAAGATCCTGGATCTCTGAGAGTAAATTCAAAGGGAAAGACAAAGTTGCCAAAATTGCCAACCTTTCCTGGAGAAAAAGTTGAAAGATGGGGCTTTGATAAAAGGTAAACAGAATTTTTTAATATGATTCCCCCACAGGACCCTTGAAATACTTATTAAAATTTCAAAATCTACGATACGCTTAGTCAATTTATAGACTCTGAGTATAATAATGTGCCCTAAGACATCACTTTTGAGGTGTAAATAAGACACTTAATACATGATTGGCTGCTGTTTACAGGTTGTATGTTTGTCACAGACCATTATGTTTTGGTAATAATAATAGTAATAATAATAATGGCTCACATTACTTTTTATTATGGAACAAGTTTTATGCTATGAGCTTTCTCACATTAATCCCCAGCACATATCTCTTCTGTAAGGAAAGTATTTTCCTTTTTTTTTTTCCAAAAAGAGAGCTCAACTTTAAAGAGAGTTAAAGTGACTTGCCTTAAATCACCTACCCATTAAGTCAGGGAGTTGAAATTCAAATCCAGGCAGTCTGGCTCCACAACTCTTGCTCATAACCAACCACTGGACTAGAGTAGCAGGGAAGGGAACATTAATGTGCTCCACTAAGCATTGTATTTCTGCCACGGAATGACTTTAAAACAAGAGAGAACTGGTCTTTTGGAATTATGCCGTAAGGGATAAAGAACAAATAGAAAGTTTTAAATAAAAAGAACACTGACTACAAATAAAAGTGTGTGTTAACATTTAATTCTTACATCAAATGTGTTTACCACTTAACTTCTGGGAGAGTGACAGTATTACTTTATGGATTCCTGAAAAATTAGCACACTTACTAATTTAGCATTTGTTTAAACTAATCTAATCCCATTTTCCATCCTTTTTCCATACTGATTTCTAGTGGATTATCAGGAAATACACACATAGATAGATAAATTATTTTTCTGTACATTCTAGAATCTTCTAGAAATTAATGGTAAGATTTTTTTCTAGCCATTAATTGGCTATATATCAAATACTTCTTCATATGAAACTTACATGCAGATACAGATCTGAATCAAATATTGTTCCTTAAAACTATAATTTAATGTTATGGTTTAGATAATATTTAATGGATCAGGAACAAAAAAGTATGTATACACATGTACTTTTATCTCTATCACCATTCCACTTCCCTCAACTGTGTATGAAATTATCATTTTTTGTAAGTTAATGCAAAAGGTTTTTATTCTCAAGGTAGTTATGAATAATTTTTTAAAACTATTAACCCCCAATTGCTTAAAAAACATGCCTCTTATTTCTGTTAGTGAAAAAAAAATTCTGTTATTTTAATAATTATTTTTCTTCTTAACTCATTAAAATATATTCCTAGAATTTTCCAGGATACATTTTATATCTGCAAGTCCCTAAAAAGCCTTCACAAATGGTGACATTAGTGGCACTGGTAATCAGAGCTAAAATGGAAAATGTAACTGAGAAGTGCTATGTAAATCAGCTTCGATTTTGTTCTGTGGCTTTTATCTCTCAACTGAACTGTGAGTTGGGTTCATTGCTGCAAGAGCTCCTCCTGGCCAGATAAAAACTGCAATCAAGTTGTGGACCAAAACAAATGGCACTCACAGGAATGTCAAAATGGGAAGTATGGAGACCTCCACAGATTGCCTACTTGCACAAGTCCAAAATTTGCAGTCACATCCATGATGGCATGTACATGTTTAGTTTGGTAAATCCTAGGTTTATGCTGCAGTCCAGCATCCTCCTGAAATAACAGGCACTCAGCAAGTTTATGCCAACATTCTCTGATTGGCTTGATTCACCAAACTGTTTCCTTCCTGGTTCAGTGTTTGGCTCCAATAGTTTATCGTTTCTGTCTTGTCCTTGAAAAGTTTCTCAGGGGTAAGAATGTGGAAAGATTATCAAAATCCTGAATAGAAAAACATTTTGAACAATAAGCTAAAAGAATATATAAAATACATTTCCTGAACCATCATATCACACAGCTCATGATTAGTTTTGTGTTTTTTGTTTTTTTTTAAGCAATGGAGTGAACATGTTCCTTAGGGATTTAGCTACTTGCTTTTTTGTAAAATATGTGAATAGTTATAATGTGTATATAAAAATATATATAGCTGCAATTATTCTCTGTCAATAAGAATTTTAACTCTGAAGAATTTAACATAGTATTTATTTCTGAATTTGTATATGAGAAAATATTTTCTATTTATACCTTGAATACTAATAAAATAGCTTACGGACCTTTACTTGACAGTTATTTAGATCTGAAGATTAAAATAGATATTCCTAAAGAAGAAATACCATTATTTCTATTTTTATATGAGTGAAGCAAGACTTAAAGAAAGAAAAACTGCTAAGGTGTCACAAAGTCCTAAGATCTAGCTGTCTGAGTCTAAAGTTTGTGTTCTTCCCCACCAAGCTAAAGTGATACAGAATATATAAAAGTCTGGTTGACTGAGGAATTTTATTCAAATTAGAACAGTCAGGAAAATAATGAATAAAAAAGCAATAATTACACCATTTGTCTTATTTAATGGATTACTTACATGGAATTAGCCAATAAATTAAAATCTAACAGTGAGTCTTATAGCTCGTACTGACAAAACAAATTATTACTTCTGCAGAATTTGGTTAAGCCAAAAATGAAATGTCAAGCAAAACAAAACAAAAAGTGAGAATATATCAATGTTTATAATTTTCATTGTTCTTTTAGATATTGGTCTTCATCTGAGATAACTCAATAATTCATTAATTCAAAATTTAATATTTGTTGAACACACAACCCATTAAGCAATATTTGTTGAACACTTATTGTGTGGTCAGCATCAGACAAAAATATGGAAATACTAAGACTTGAAAATATGTTAACCATTTTAACTACTAACTGGGTAGTATGAAAAGAGCTTTGAAAAATTGGTGAAAGAGCTTAGGAATTATAAGGTCGAAAATACCTTATAATTACAGTCTGACAATCTAGTCAGACTGTAATTGTCTTAACAAGCTGAATTCTATCAAATATAACAGGTAAATTTCAAGGGTGAAGCTTGCAGAGCAAGTTACCGTGAAGCTATTGCTGTAATTTGAGTGTGATATAGTAAAAGGTATGGTATAGAATAGTGATAGTGCTATTGTTCTTGTTTGCTTCTTTATTCTGTTATTGAGCTTTATTTTATTGTGATTTTTTAAAATGTTATGTTTTTACTACTTCTACTCTTACTTTGTTATTTAATATAGTTGTAGAAAGCAACACAGGACATTCAATTGTAAATTAACCAATCTAATTCTAATCAAATATTTGGTACTAATTTCTATAACTTGAGAAGAAACATTGTTGAGTCAGGTCTCTCAGTTTTCCTATAAAGATGTAGAAATTCCTTACATGCTGCAAAGGGTCTTCAGACATGTTGAATAAAATTATTAACTTAATTCCTATATTTACCACCTTGATCTTCTAACACTGCCAAGAAAATATCTCTACTTTTCATTATTTGCCAGTTATTGATTATTTTTTACTTGTTAAAGATTTGCTTGGCAATTCACAAAGTGCTTTTACATGTAGTTCTCTACAAAACCCTCACAAGCACACCATGGTGAGGACGTATTTCCTCCATTTTCTAGATGAATCTTAATTTTCTTATCTGTTAACATTTGCTGCTGCCTCACTAGTTTTTAAGAATGTGGAGTAAATTTGTCATGCTAGTGAAACGTGTAGTCCAGAACTCGAAGACCCATGCAGACTTATAAAGCAGTTAATGAGAAGAAATATATATATGATGCAGTTTCTAAGAACAGATTGAACTGGAGAAGAAAGGAACTACTAGATATACAGGCAAATTAACAAAAGAACACTTAAATAATTGCCCAACAGAAATATTCACCTTTGACTCTTTCTTTTTCACACTGCACTATACTCAGCCATTTTTTGCTTGTATTATCCTGTCTTTTATACCTGCACATTCTTTTATGTCATTCCAACAGTTACAACTCAAATTAAGATCTGGACACTATTACCATAGTCATATTATTCACCTTATAAGTTTTAATGTAGTTTCATTAAGAACAGAGTTCAGACTTGGTGGGATTGGGGTCTAAAAAAAGAATAGAGTTCAAACTCCTAATCAAATTTAAGCACTTCCACAGTCTGATCTCAGGATTCTGTTCCCTAGAGTCATGAAGACAATGGACAGGTAGAAGAACTAATCATGCACATCTCTTCCTCCATGTGCAATGATATCATGTTGGTAGTTTGAAATCTGCCACAATACGAATATTTACACCAAGAAATTCATCAAACATTACAAATCAGGTTTTCATTCACCAGAGACCCTGTCATTAAACATTCATCTGCATAGCACGGTTCTGTTCCAAATTCCACTATTACTATGTTTCTTTATACACATATGATACTTTCTAAGACTGTCCTAAGCATGGTCTCTTCCATCATCCTGTGATGTAATTCCAACCCATTTTAACGAGTTTAAAAAAAAAATCATGATTCTTAATGACAGTGTAAGATAGTAAAGGGCCTGGCATAGAATAGTGATAATGCTATTGTTCTTGTTTGATTCCTTATTCTGTTAGTTTTATTTTATTTTGCTTTTTAAAACTATTAGGCATTTTACTACTTCTACTCTAGCATATTTAATATACAATATATTTAATGTAATATATTTAATAGATTTTTTTCTGTTGTTGATTTTTTGGAGGAGCATGTCTCAAACCTCTAATAAAAGTGAAACCTATTTTTCTCAGGCTTGGTTGCAATGCTATCTTCTCCCAGTACGTGCCTTATATTTCACAGCTTAGGAAATAACGCCACTGTCATCTGTGCTCTGATAAGGTATTATTTACATATATTTGCTTTATAAAACTGAACACCTCACAAGTTTTCATCTTGTTTCTGTTCATCCTGTATTGCCTCATTTAATATGTGGCAAACAAAAGGGGCTCAATAAATCAATGTTATGTAAGTAAATTGCATCACTGGCCTCATATTTCCATAGTTCTTCTACTTTTTTTCCATCAAATATGTTAAGTTAATTATAGAGCTATTCAAAAGGCCTTTGAAAGAGAAATAAAAATATGTCCCACTTATTTTCACTTGATGATTAAATATAAGTATACTAAATGTCAAATGAGTCATAGGCCTTGTGTTAGAACGACATTTAGGAAGGCAATGAATTGAGAACAAAATGCTAAAAAAGCTATTGAATTTCAGATATTTTTCTAGAGAAAATGGTGCAAACCAATATAATTTTTATGGCAAGTGCCCTTGAATGTCAATGGGAGACAAAACACCATTTGGAAAAACATGTTCTGTAAGAATGTTTACTTTTGTGTTACCTTTGTGGGGGAAGTATTTGCATTATAAAATTGCTTTATTAACAGCATACTGGACCTCAGTTCCTTGGTTTGAAACAGAGCCAAATAATCCCAATACTATTTTCCTCTTGTTGTGTTTTCTCACTAACATAAATGTAGACTACTTTAGAATTTCATGAAAACATCTATTCCTGCCACACACACTTAAACACATTTCCTCAGATTTGGGAAGCTTCCTGAGTCGGCTCAGATTAGCAGTTGTAAAGTCATAAAATATTTATCCTCATTCATTGTTTCCTTATGCAAGAAAATTTTGTCACTTCCAACAACTTAATTTCCTTAAAAGATTCCATAAACATTTTCAATCAGTGGCCAATTGAAAACACTGATTCACTGGGCAGGAGAGCAGGTGTCACCAACTTCCCATTTGGAAGCAGCTGGCATTTTATTTCAAATGATCTTTGTTATCTCCAATGTTAAGACGTGTGCCAGGGGTACAACGGACAAGGCTTTGATGTCTGCCGGTTTTGACCTGTTCCCTGACCACATATTACCCTTGACTTTCTTAAATTATATGCATTACACAGGCTCCTGCTGACAAAAAGAAAAAAAAAAATTAAGTAAGGGAGATTCTTAGCTGGATCAGCACCAAAACCCCCACACAACTGAAAAAAAAAGTAGTCTCAAATGTTATGCACATCATACAATGTGCATACAATGCATCATACAATGTGCATCATACAATGTGCATACAATGCATCATACAATGCAAATCATACAACGTCATCCTTGCATGCAAAGGACAGTAGTGTTAACACTTATGATTTTCCATAAGTAACATGAATAGACCAAAAATATCCCTTGGGTTGCTTTTAGGAGAAGGGGGAGTGTATTTTTAAATTTAGACTAAGAGTGTTGATAATATTTGATTGACATAATTGTAGAAGAAAAGAAGCTCTAAACACCTGCTCTTTTACTGAAAAGAATAGTCTCCTAAATACTGTCCCAGATTATTAGAGTCACCAGATGTTACCTCCATGTTGTGGAAAGATCCTGGGAAAAGTTCACGTCCCTACAACAATGCAAATCAGGAAATAATCTGTAGAATTGCACAGAGAGAATAGTTTAGGTAATTTATATTCTGCATTGTGTTCCATAGTTTGATGCTGATAATTCCAAATAGATTATTTAGTTTAACTATAAATATGCATAAGAAATTATATGTGTGTGTATATAAATATATATAAATATATATATATATATATATACTTTGTATATAAGAATATATGAGCAGTAGGAAGAAGTATTTCTATAAATTTAAAGTATCAGTACTTTATTCATTAATAGAATGTATATTACCCTGAAAGCAATTATTTTAACACTATAAAATCAATCTTTTGAAGATCTTTATATAAGGCATTTTGTATACATTATTACAATTAAAATTGATACATGTAAATATGTAATGTTTCTTCCATTTTCTCATTTAATTTGCAGAACTACCACACAGAAATAGATATAGATATTATTTCTTCAATTATACAACTAAGAAAATCAAGGCTCAGTGAGACTCAGTACATTTATCAAAATCCCACAACTTGTAATTAGTGTCACCAGCACATAAACTGGACTTTCCACCTCCAGAGCTTTGATTTTTGTCCACTGCACCAAATTAAGTGTGGTAAAATATCAAGAAAGTTAAGTTAAATTATATTAAAATATTTATAACATTATAAATATATCCATGCATTTAAGCAATAGTCACTTTTTTCATTTAGACACATGAATGTTTATAACAGATTTTTTCAAAATGTGCTCCATTAAAGAGAAATTAGGCATGTTATTAATAAATGTTACAAGAAAACTTATAGGCAAATGAGTCTGGATTAGACAAATTTAAATCTAGTTATCTTATTGGAGGATTCACTCTCAGATCTCAAGGAAGGAAACAAAGGCTCTTTACCAATGTTTATTACCTGGTTACCACGTTTCAGACATAAACATTACTGCATTTAAGTCTATCAAGCTTATGAATTGAGTTTATTATTTTTATATTTTGTTATTTAAATAAAAAGGTAGATGATTATAAATTTGAAATTGTCTGTGATCAAAAACTAGATTAAAAATTAAGTCTAACCCAGACCCTCACTATCTTAGCTACTATGACATGCAATGTGGTTGTCTTTTCTATTGAGAGTTATTTACAATTTTAAAAAATCTAGAATACATTTGGAATCACAAATTAAGTTACTTAAACCATAGCCTTGCAACTCCTAGCACACTACGTATAATTTTCATTTTTTCAAAATCTTCTTCCCCTTCACCCCTACTTTGTCGGCTTCTTGGAGATGAAATTTAACATATTTGTACTCTCAGTTCCTAGAAGAGTGTCTGATACATAATAGGTAGTCAATAAATATTTGTTGAATAGATTAATTTGTTGATTGATCTTATTCTTCCTGAATTGCCAAATCTACATATATAATGTTGTTGTTAATCCTCTGAGTCAACCCCTAGTGTTGGAAATGAGAAAGCAGGTAAAAGTAAAAGAAAATCACAGTTCTCTTGTATCCAGAATATTGAGGATATATTTAGTGGACTGCAATGATTAGCAAGCTTGTAAACAGGGACTACAAAATCAAAAATATGCATTGCCATTCCTAACAATAACTTATTTCAAAATTATGCTTAGAGTCAAAATAAATGTATCAATATTTATTATTTTAAAATGTAAGAAAGTGAGGAGGCCATGATTAGCATGAGGTTAATTATGGCAGGTTGGAATTCTGCCACTTCAACTTGACCTCTTTGGCAAGCATTCACAGTCCTGTGGCTTCACTGTCCTTATTTCTAAATGGTTCTGCCACCTTTATTGCAGGATGTTGCAAAAATTAAATGAGATAAACCACCCAAAATAGTGTCTGGAACATAAGCATCACCAAATAAATAGTAACAATTATGTTTTCTTCTGCTGACTTTAAATCAGTTCAGATTGTTGATTTTTGATGAACTAATTTACTTATAAGGGAACTGGATCCATGTAAACAGATGTAGTCATAATCTGCTACAGAGTTCACTTCTGAACCTGCCCATTCCTAAGAGATTCATTTCTCATTTTAAAAACCTGCTGATATTAGAAAAGTGGATGCATTTTGAGACACTACTATGGTACACTGACCATTCATCAAGACACTCACTAACTTCTCTAACAATCTAAAAACTGACTTCAGAAGTTTCCTTCATCTAGATATAAATTTAAGCATGTTGAGATGTATTAGGTTGTCATATATGAGACAAAAGAGACTAGCAATTCTGCATAAACCAGATAAATGCTGGAATAAATCTGCCGCTATTTCTAATAGAGCATAGGCCTTTCTGACATGTCATTGCTAAATGTTCTACTTTACAAGATTGAAATTGTCCAAAGTCACTCACTATTCTAAACAGGATCAATACTAAAAGGGATTTACTACTCAGCTCAGTGCATAAATCTGCTGTGATTAAATCTAGTTCTAGAGAATCCTAACACTGGAAATTTTCCTTTTGTTCTTCAGAGGAAATAATGAAATACATTCATTTTAAGGGTGACGTAGAAAATAATTTGTTTTTTCATCATGACTATCAATGTTATTCACTCATTTATTTATTCATTGATCCATTTCTCAAAAATGCATTGAGTGTTCACTATGTACAAGTCACTTTGGGAGCTGCAAGTTTAGCTTATACATGAATTCCTCCCTTGGGGAACTTACAATCCATCAGAAAAAGATAAATATGAACATAAATTAATTTTAGTGTTGAAACTGTTAGGTGTAATAAGTATTTTAAGACAGAGTTTTAGAGAGAACTTACATTTGGCTTAAAAATCATAAAACACATTATAGAAGTTTTCTACAATTGAATGGGGTCTTGAAGAATGCATAGAATTTGAATGTGTAGATATGGAGTAGAATCTACATATTTACATTTCTCACAATAGATCTTAAACTTTCACAATTGAATAAGCAATAGTAGACAGTCATCAAATATTAGCATTAAATCATTTAGCTAGAATTTTCTAGCAAAGCACAATACAAATGTCAACCGTAAGACTGGTATGCATTTCCCAAACATCTCAATCACTTCCTACTGTAAATATTTTGAGAGATGAGAATTTTCCCTGGCCTACATGGAAACATTTTATGCATCTTCTGTCAAAGAGTAGCCTGCATACTCAGATTGCAGCATTGTAACTATTTTATTCTTGTGTCTGTCTCTTGCTTATTAATATGGATGAATATTAAAATTTTAACAACTTCCATGTGGCATCTGTTTAGAGTATAAAAACATAATTATATGAGAAAGTATAATTAATATTTGTATATTTAGAAATAAGCATGTAAATAACCCTTAGAGCCAGGAAATGGTATTTAAAGCACTTAAAACATTTCCTATTAGTAAATGGTGTCTATGATGAAAACTATGAGAAATACTTTCACCTTGATAATTTTAACACTTTATATTCTTGAAAGCTTTACTTCTGTAGGATACTGAGAAGTTTTTCTGCCTTTCTACAAAGATTATGTGGTCAAGTAAGTGCAGGTTAAAATAAAGTTAACTAAGCTTCTTTATTGCAGGGTTTTTCTCTAGAGTCTTACATACATTAAAGTGTAACATGAATTCCTCACATGATACCTAGAAAACAGTGTCTCACAAATTAAATCATAATGAAACCACTCTTTTTATAAAGGTCTTAGGTCATCATTTCCCCATATTTGATTTCAATACTTGAAATAAGTTATTTAACTAAAGATGAAAATTTAATGAATATTGGACATATTAATTTGTACATTTACTCAATTCAATAAAAAAAAGTGACTTAATTCCCTAGAAATAAGGGCCTATGCTAGAGAAGCAACAAAGATAGTGCTAAGAACACAAGGTGTTGAGACAGACTGTGTGTATATTCTGAGCCAATTGCTGATTAACAAGTTTCTTAACCACTCTGCGCCTTCTTGTTTTCTTATCAGTAATGGAGATGAGAATATAACAGAATCTACTCCACAAAGTTGTTATGGGGTCAAAACAATTGAATAGACAAATTCGTAAAGTAGTTCCAGCCACATAGTATTACATATGTATTAGCTAATATAATGATCACAATTATAAATATAAAATAATGATTTTAAATATTACCTTTGGCTTCTCATAAGTTAAATATTGATTAAACATATCTGAGATTGTAATCATGGTTTGATTATTTGACAGCTGTATCTCTTTGAGTAATTCATTTGAATTCTCGGTACCTTAATTTCCTAATCAGTTATTAGTTGGTGGGGAAGGGTGATAATGACTGCATCATGTTGGTAATACTGCCTCTGCTTTTCCCCATCTCCCTTTAAAACACAAACACATTTCTCAATGAAAGTGACACTTTAGTCTTTCCTATTACACACAGCCTTCAGAGGAATTTATGACAGCCTTGTCAAATCAGACAAATCCTTAAGATTATTTGACACTAAGTGTCAGAATCAAGATCATATGAACCCACAGTAGAAGAACAAATATTTGAAATCTTTTTTCTTGTGTTTTTCTAAATAGAAAAAATTAAACCAAGTCAAAAAATTTTGACTGCTAGACTATTTTTTAAATAACAACTTTACTGAGCTATAATTGTCCCACAACTAACTCCTTTGAAGTATAAAACTCAAAGGATTTTAATATACTCACAGAGTTGTGTAACCATCACAACTATGTAATTTAGGACATTTTCATCACTTCAAAAAGAAACTCCATGCCCATTGGCATCACATGTTATTTCACCCTATTCCAGCCCCCAGCAACCACTCATCTATTAGAGACAGACATCTCTATGAATTTGTCTATTCTGGAAATATATGTTCTTTGTGAATGGCTGTTACTTAGCACAGCATTTTCAGGCATCAATCATGTTGTAGTATATATCAACTATTCATGCATTTTTACTGTCAGACAATATTCCATTGTATGGATATACTGTATTGAGTTTATCCATGGACATTTGAGTTGTTTTCACTTTTTAGCTACTACGAATAATTATGCTATATATATATATCATATATGTATATATACATATACACACACATACACAAATGTTTGTGTGAGCATATATTGTCAGATCTCTTGCGTATATACCTGAGAGTGAGATGGCTGGTTATATGATAACTCTATGTTTAATATCTTGAGGAACTTTCAAATTATTTTCCAAAGTGGCTGTGCCATTTAACAATTTCACTGGCAATGCATGAAGGTTCTCTCTACTTGTAATCGTCTATTTTCTACATTTTAGTCATCCTAGTGGGTGTAAAGTGGTCTTTTATTGTACTTTCAGAACATTTTTATAGGGTTGAAAATATAAATGGAATTTTTTGGGGAAGCAATGAGAGCATCAAATAATGTAACCGTAATATAGAATGAGAAGACAAAAGAAACATCTTGTCACTCACAAGTCATGAATGCATTGCTCTTTTGAAGCATGTTCAATAATATATTCAGTTCCATGAAGACATCTTTAAGCCACAGACAACTAAAGAAAGCTCTGAAATGGTGCCATTTTCTTTGTATTTTAAAAACTCTAGAAAAACTATAGGTCTAGCAGGGCAAAATACACTTTTCAATATATTTGAAAATATGAATTTTTTAACAGACTTACAATTTTACATTGGTGATAGTTTTAAAAGCTATTACTTAGGCTGGGCGCAGTGCCTCACACCTGTAATCCCAGCACTTTGGGAGGCCAAGGTGGGCGGATCACGAGGTCAAGAGATTGAGACCATCCTGGCCAACATGGTGAAACCCCATCTCTACTAAAAATACAAAAATTAGCTGGGCATGGTGGCACGCACCTGTAGTCCCAGCTACTTGGGAGGCTGAGGTAGGAGAATTGCTTGAATCCGGGAGGCGGAGGTTCCAGTGAGCCGAGATCACACCACTGCACTCCAGCCTGGCACCTGGTGAGGGAGCAAGACTCTGTCTCAAAAAAAAAAAAAAAAAAAAAAACATTTACTTCAAATATGTCTCCAAAAAAATCTCATGTTTACAGTTAGAAAAATTGAATTTAAAAAAAAGTTTATATCAGACCCAGCTTTAAGTTACCATTTCCTAACCAAAATGCTGTAATGTTTGCATGTTAAAAATATATTTTCTTTGACAGTTTGTATACTGTACAGAATTTTATTTATTCATACTTGTATTGGTTTCTGGTGGTTGCTGTAACAAATTACCACAAACTTGGTGACTTAAAAAAACACATTATTCTCTTCAAATTCTGATGCTCAGAAGGTGAAATCAGTTTCATTAAATTGGTAATCAAGATGTCATAAAGGCCACATTCCCTCCAGAGACTTTAGAGAAGAATCTGTTCCTTAGCTCCATCAGCATCTGGTGGCTGCCAGCGTTTCTTGGCTTGTGGCTGCATCCCTCTAATCTCTGTTTCTGTGGCTACATTTAACTATCTACATAGCTGCTGATTCAGATACACTGTTTTATACCTAGAGATACAAATGTTGTTTTTTAAACATAAGTGATAATGATAAACCATTTCACATTTCTATGATATGGTTTTCTGTCTAAACAAACCTTCTGCTAGATCTTCAATAAATGTTTATGGAAGTTATTATAAACCTTTATGAAAGAGTATACAAAACTAGTCATTATATTATTTCAGGAAACATTTATCACTTACCTACTGTTTGCCAAATATTGGAGTTAGTGCTGATGACTTAAGCTCGCTTGTAAATTAGTGCCCAATGGAGAGCCAAACATAGAAATAGATAAGTAGACTACAATGTAACAAGCATTATAAGGAACGCCTGGGTAAATCTGAAAGCGGCGAAGATAAGCTTGAGTGGAAATTTTAGTAGCTGGGACCTGGCCTGACACATTGTAGACAAGTATCAAATATTTATTCAGTGAATAAATGGAAAATTCACACTACAAGAAAGATTCTTGAAAATTTGTCTAAAAGGAATATGATTTTGCATCACTAACAAACTGCAGGCAGAATTCTTAAAAAAAGAAAAAATATTGGCAATTGACAATAGTTTGATTCAAAGAGATGAAAGAAGTAGATATTTTATTTCAATCAATTAAAGAGCTTTATATAACTAAGACACCTCAAGAGTCTTAAGAATTATTTGGAGCCAGAACAACTTTTATTTTTATAGGTTAGAGCTACACATATTTAGAAATTAAAACTAAGAACTTTAAAAAATATTTAGTCATTCAATTTTTAGAAAGTAAATAATAAACTCAGTTCATGTTAACATAAATAACATTTTGATTTTTAAAAGGATTATATTTTCCAGAAGAAAGTAAGTTAGAATAGTGTCACTGTTTTACTTTGGCAAATCTCTTTTATGTGAATTCTTATTTTTGTTTCTGCATTCACTCTGCTGTGATTTTTTTTTTTAAATTGAAGTATGTGAAGGAAATCTAGCCTCATCCAAATACTTAGTTGGAAAATAATTCTAAAGTATTATTTCAGATAGTTGTGGGATCATTGATAGTCCACTAAAATGTGATACGCAGTATTTTCTTAAAGATTAATTGTGATACTAGCGGCTAGTTCAGCTGGCAAATTAAACAATTACACAAGTGGTTTTCTACCAGACAAGCCTTACACTTGACTAGTCAGCTAAAGCACTTTGTTGTGTCCTTCCCATTTTCTTATGGAGAATATTAGAAAAAGGCATATTTGGCTGGGCGCTGTGGCTCACACCTGTAATGCCAGCACTTTGGGAGGTCGAGGCAGGCAGATCACTTGAGGTCAGGAGTTCAAGACCAGCCTGGCCAACATGGTAAAACCCTGTCTCGGCTAAAAATAAAAAAATTCACCCAGCACAGTGGTGCTTGCCTGTAATCCCAGCTGCTCAGGAGGGTGAAGTAGGAGAATTTTTTGAACTCGGGAGGTAGAGATTGCAGTGGGCCTGGATTGTGCCACTGCACTCCAGCATGGGCAACAGAGTGAGAGTCTGTCTCAAAAAAAAAGAAAAAAAAAAGAAGTGTATTTAAGAGTTGAGATTCAATAAAATGAATCCTTTTCAGTACTTCGTTCATTTTGTAGTGAACTAGCTTTTTATTTTCTTCAAGTGCACAGCAGTGAAGAATACAATAACCATTAGTACGGTATGGTGCCACATGTCTTTTATATAAAAGGTGCTTGTAGTGGCTTCTCTTCTACCAAGAAAAGACTTGTTTTATCATCCCCAAAAATCTGTGTTGCTAGAGTATTGCCAATACTCATAGAGGAAGCCACAGAAACTTGCAATCAATGCCACATTTAAATATATATATATATATATATATATATATATATATATATATATCCCACACACTAATAATTCAACAAATACAGTTGAATTCATGAAAATATTAAATTAACAAAAATGTCAAACTAGAATTGAGAAATGAACTACTAGACAAGGAAACTGACAAAATTGTGAAATGGCAGCTGATTAATCTAAAAACTGGAAAGAAAAATAAAAGCTACTTCGGAAATAGACAAATAATTTTAAAAGTATGGCTTATAGTATTTTAGATTTAGTTGTAGATAGAAACTTTGTAGGACAAGTTTTATCATAGCAGAAAAATCCTTACTATTGTTCTGAATACGTTGTTGTCAAAAATTATTAAATATTACCAATTATATTGAAAACATTTTTATTTAAAATGGTTTAAATTGAAGCAAGTATACATATTAGTGTTCAAAGAAATGTGTTCAACAAATAGGAAAACTCGTTTTGAGGATTCAAGGTAATTGAAGCATAACTTGATATCTCATTTCTCACTCTACTAATTCCCTGCATAGCCCATACCTCTGTAAGGAATCCCTGTGAAATTGAACGTTTAGCTGTCAGTGCTATTTTACTTCTCCAGGGAAGTTTTCAGGAAAAAAATAATCTTTGTAAGTTAGTGTTTTGTTTGGTATGTATTCACATATTTGGAGCGCAAAATTGTTGAACAGGTGCAGGAAAAGGAAATGAGATTTTTTTTCTTTATTAGAGAGTTGTTTCAGTACTTTGAAATGATTATAACTGCATATCAAGACGTAAAATACAAAAACATGTTTAAAACCTATTATAAATGTTTTATGATAACTTGCCATTTTAAAGTACCATGTCCATTCTCAAATAAACGTAATAAACGCAGTTAAAAGCTGATCTTAATAATCTGAAAGTTGATATAAAAAAGACCATTAAAATCACCTACCATTAAAGTCAGTATTAGAGACCATACTGAATTTTACAACTGAGACTCAGATCTAAGTGCAAATTATTAAACTACAAAAAGTGTCTCTGGTTTAGAGCTCAGTGATCTTTCTGATATTATCTTGATTGAATCTACCTTCTCTGAATTATCAATAGATTTTTATATTTCCTCTCTCAATTTCTACAAGAAAAATTATTAACATGCCAATTATGGTATAAATTAATATAATTTAAATTCAAATGTAATAAAAAGTAACTATTAAGCATTAAGATTTAGAGTGTCAGCTGCTCATGGTGGCTCACACCTGTAATTCCAGCACTTTGGGAGGCCGAGGCTGGCAGATCACCTGAGGTCAGGAATTAGAGACCAGCCTGGCCAACATGGTGAAACCCTATCTCTACTAAAAATACAAAAATTAGCTGGGGGTGGTGGTGGGAGCATGTAATTCCAGCTACTCAGGAGGCTAAGGCAGGAGAATTGCTTGAACCCGGAATGTGGAGATTGCAGTGAGTGGAAATCATGCCATTGCACTCCAGCCTGGACAACAAGAGCAAAACTCTGTCTCCAAAAAAAAAAAGAAAAAAAGTGTAAATACAAATTATGTTAAAAATGCAAATTTAAGATGGAATGATAGCTCAAATATCAAAATTACTAAATTAATATCTTCCAGTAAAGAAACATACTTTTTATAATTACTTAATATTATTTAGTCAGTATTATGAACAGGATCAATTTAGGATGATTGAAAATGCAAAAAGTATAAGCCTGGAAAAAATACTTTTTTGTTTTTTTGTTTTGTTTTGTTTTGTTTTTTTGGTAGAGGGGAGAGTGCTCCAAATATTATACATCAGAAAATAGAAAACTAGGGTTCTTTGCAAAAGTTGTTATTTGAATGTTTCCTGTACTATTTCACATTTCTATATATCTTCTTCCAGTTAAATTTAATTTACTGTTTTCCACAAATATTTCTTAGAAATGGAACTTTTGCCATTATAAATCTTCATCTTATAAAATGTGAAAGTGATCATGTCACAACATGACATTTCTTTCTTTCTCATGTGATGTAGATTGAATATTTTGTATGTTTACAACTAGCAGAATCAGACATTCCAAAAACTGAAAAATAATTCCACATCAACATTAAAATTTAACCTCCTAAATAACCCTGTGGAAAATATGCTCAAACATTCTTTTTGGAGGACATTGAAGACAGGGCTTAGTTTTACTTTAACCACATTGGTCATAAAGAGTGTCTCATCAGCAAAATCTGGTTCAAAAGCCTTCTGTACAATTTTCTGCAAACAGCAATTTGCAGTTTATCAGTAAGAACACTCAAGGTGACTTTCCCTGAAGAGCTTTTTGGATCATGAGAAAAGGCGTGAGAATCTCAGCAAGAGTGTTTCAGCCTGAAGTATCCAATCCCTGGAAGCACACTGGAAACAATAGATACAAATATTCATTCTGGCTATTGTGTTTTCACTCGTTTTTCCCTATGACAACATGCCATTTTATGCCCTATTTTATGACCCTCCAGCCCATTTGTGAGACAATATGATCATATAAAAATGTGTTCTGGGCTGGGCACAGTGGCTCACGCTTGTAATCTCTGCACTTTGGGAGGCAAAGGATGGTGGATCATGTGAGGTCCGGAGTTCAAGACCAGCCTACCCAACATGGTGAAACCCAGTCTCTACTAAAAACACAAAAATTTACCTGGTATGGTGGTACGGGCCTGTAATCCCAGCTACTACAGAGGCTGAGGCAGGAGAATCATTTGAACCCAGGAGGCAGAGGCTGCAGTGAGCTAAGATCGTACCACTGCACTCCAGCCTGGGTAACAGAGTGAGACTCTGTCTCAAAAATTAATTAATTAATTAATTAATTAATTTAAAAATGTGTTCTGTAGCCAACAGAAACTCAACAATAACATATTTTAAGACCAGTTTAAAGTACCATAATCTTAAGACTCTTAAAATTCTTAAAAAAAAAAAAAAAGAACAGGCTTTAATTTTATTCTAAAGTACTATTGTTGCTGCTGCCGATGATGCCTGGCACCCACTGAGAGTTTAAAATGTACCAGAGACTTGGATGCTTTAATAAAATTTTCTTACCTAATCCCTAACATAAACAATAACAAAAGTAAAATGCTCACCTTAACAATAAAATAAAAATCTGAGGCTGAGAGTTTAAACTATGTCTACATGTTCTCACAATTGACAAAATATTCCAGTGCTTAAGAATTCATGCTAAGCAAGCACAGTCTGTAATGGGCCAGCATAAATTCAGTGATCTAGATCATCATGAGGAATGAAAATGATGATATATTACAAAAGTGATGGAACTGTCTGTGTTGTGATATTAAATGAGTTATTGTAATCTTCTAGTAGATAATTAACAAAGCTACAGTTACAAATTGGGGTTTATTAGTTAAATAGAAAAGATTGGCTGGGCACAGTGGCTCACACCTGTAATCCCAAAACTGGGAGGCTGAGGGGAGTGGATCACTTAAGTTCAGGAGATTGAGACCAGCCCAGCCAACATGGTAAAATCCCGTCTCTACTAAAAATACAAAATTAGCTGGACAAGGTGGCACATGCCTGTAATGCCAGCTACTCCAGAGGCTGAGACAGGAGAATCTCTTGAACCCAAGAGGTGGAGCTTGCAGCTTGCAGTGAGTGGAGGCAGTGCCACTGCACTCCAGCCAGGGCAACAGAGTGAGATTCCACCTAAATTAAAAAAAAAAAAAAAGATTTATGTTCTGCCAGACACAGTTACTTGCTTTGAATATATTGCTCAGCAAAATATGGACAGTTATTGCATTTATGGAATTTTCTGTATAGAGAAGTCCTCAGTCCAGTGTAAACTGTAATTAAAAAGAATTTAAAAACAGATATCTGTGGATTAGTAGGAAAGGCAAGTTTAAATATTCTCTAATGTGCTGCTTTCTTGGAGCCATGTGCATTTGTATGCATGGCTATTATTGATCACTAACTGCCCAAGTTTCAGTGAAGTCCTTGTGACTGAAGGGCCAGTTTTTCAATTTACATATCATGAGGGCCAATTTATTCCATACTCTCAACTACCTGCCTTTAGGCCATTTTCATGATAATGTTTACCTTCAGCAGAAATGATTGAAAGTCAATTGTCTTATTTTTTGACAGTTCCCATGACACACTGATGGAAAAGAGAACTAAGTATATTACTTGAAAGAGCTTGAGAATTTTTAACTTTTCATACATTGTACTTGTCCATATTGTCCCTGTTTTTCTTGCTACCTTTAAGAAAGTATTGGATAAAGAGAAGGGGCATTCCCTATCCAAGATAAAAGGCAGTCTGTCCAATTCTGTGTACTCAAAAAGTCATCAAATGAAAATTAGGATCTAATTCCCAGCTCTATAAGCTACTTGGAAAGAAAGGAGTGCTCAGAAGAATGTCAATTGGTATAACCTGACAGTTTTGTATCTCCACCACCCTTCAAAAAAATCCTGTGTATTATGCTCATTCAACAAAATCATGTTCACAGGGACTAATAGGTACTTAGTAGGTACCCAGAAGGCTGTGGTAAAACCAAACCCATGTTTGCGTGAAATATTACCTTTATAATTATGATATAATTATAAAAAGTGGAAGAAAACAAATGAGACACAGGTATCAGAGTTTCTGTGACTCTTGCTGATTGTGTCACATTGGCATGGATAGTGCTTAGCACTGTGCTGGTGATAAACATAGTTTATACACTTTCCTATATTTAACTTGCAATTTCTTCTGTAATAGCTATAATTTTGAGTACATTGAGTGCTATTCAAGTGACAAGAGGATTGTGAGTAGAAGTCTGCACTTTTCTAAAATGATGCCAGAATCTTTTTTAACCTTTACAGTTTTCAAGTGTTTAGGAGCACACAGTGTTAATAAACTCATTGAAATAAGTTAAATGTCTTAATTGCATCTAACAACACTGCTAATCTGAAGAACCCACCAAGTCTGTTACAGGTATGCTTTCTACCATAGATTCCTCAGCAACAATACAAAATTCTACAAAGTTCTGAGGATTAGAATGTGATAGAATCTTTGAAAAAAAAAAAAGAGTCTGAAGCTGGTAAAACCTAAAAGTTTTCCAGCATAAATCATTATGGATATATTTAGGGACGAAGAGAAGACTCTCCTGAATCTTTTCAATAGAAGGATAGTATTCTCTTTCAACTTCTAAAGCAACAACCTTCATATCAAAGTAGATGTTCCACGGGTATCAGCAAAATTTTGACATTTATTAGGATATTCATAATGCCTATTCAATTTTACAAGATAACCAAATTGTTGTTTGTACATTTAATTCTACCAACATTATACAGTAAAATTATAGCTAATGGACATTTGTTTTGCACCTAGAAGGCATTCTTGATTCCTCCATTTCTCACATACCCTACAATTTGTCAAGTCCTGTCTATTCTACCTTTAAATGATATCTCTAATTTACCTACTTTCACCATTACCCCCAAAACTCCTAGTCTAAGTCATCATTATTATACCTAGATACCTGGGTAAATTCTTGCCATCTTTCCATTCTTGCCCTGCTCTCTTATAATAAGGGGAAAGATTTTATAAAGAAAATCATATTATGCACACCTGCTTAAAGTCTTTAATTGTTATCCATATACCTATAATAAATACAAACTTTTAAGACACAAAAAATACCTGGATGGTATCAGTCTAGCCTTAAAAAAAAAAAACTAAACTTCTATTAATTGATAGTTTTCAAATTCATATTCTAAACAAATAGCCTTCTGAAATGCCTTAGAACAATCAGTCAACCCCAGTTACATCCTCTTACAGAACTGATCTATTTATCATTATATAATGGCCCTCCTTGTATTTTTTTTAACAGTTTTTAATTTGTAGCACATTTTATCTCATATGTATATATCTACTCCCTGCCCTTTTTTGGATTTTGGTTTCTAATTGAATGGACTATCCATTACCACCCCTTCACTTTCAATCTATGTGGGTCTTTACAGGTGAAGTAAATTTCTTGAAGGTAGTGTACCGTTTATTCTGGTTTATCCATTCAGCCACTGTATGTCCTTTCAAGGTATAAACTCACTGATAAAATAAAGAACCTCCATTCTTGACCCTTTGAATACCCCAGCAAACAGGTTAACTCCCAGATATCCAGAACACTTTTATCATTAACAATTTTGGACCAATGAGGCTAAAGATTTATCATTTGCAATTATGTGAAGAAAGCCAATGGTAGCTTGATCAAGATAGCATTGAATCTATAAATTACTTTGGGCAGTATGGCCGTTTTCAGGATATTGATTCTTCCTAACCATAAGCACGGAACATTTTTCCATCTGTTTGTGTCCTCTCTTATTTCCTTGAGCAGTGGTTTGTTGTTCTCCTTGAAGAGGTCCTTCATATCCCTTGTTAGTTGTATTTCTATGTATCTTGTTCTCTTTGTAGCAATTGGGAGTTCACTAATGATTTGGCTCTCTATTTATCTGTTATTGGTATATAGGAATGCTTGTGATTAACTTCATATGGAACCAAAAGAAAGTCCACATAGCCAAGATAATACTAAGCAATAATAATAATTTTAAAAAAAGCTGGAGGTATCATGCTACCTGATTTCAAAGTATACTACAAAGCTACAGTAATAAAAACAGCATGGTATTGGCATCAAAACAGAGATATAGACCAACGAAACAGAACAGAGGCCTCAGAAGTAACACCACACATCTACAACCATCTTATCTTTGACAAACTTGACGAAAACAAGCAATGGGGAAAGGATTCCCTATTTAATAAATGATGTTGGGAAAACTGGCTAGCCATAAGTAGAAAGCTGAAACCAGATCCCTTCCTTACACCTTATACAAAAATTAACTCCAGATGTATTAAAGATTTAAACATGAGACCAAACACCATAAAGACTAGAGAAGAAAACCTAGGCAATGCCATTCAGGACATAGGTATGGACAAGGACTTCACGACTAAAACACCCAAAGTAATGGCAACAAAAGCCAAAATAGACAAATTCTGCACAGCAAAAGAAAGTATCAATAGAGTGAACCAGCAACCAAGAGAATGGGAAAAAATTTTTGCAATCTACTCATCTGACAAAGGACTAATAACCAGAATCTACAAAGAACTAAAACAAATTTACATGAAAAAAAAAAAACAATCCCATCAAACAGTGGGCAAAGTATATGAACAGACACTTTTCAATAGAAGACATGTATGCAGCCAACAAACATATGAAAAAAAGCTCATCATCACTGGTCATTAGAGAAATGCAAATCAAAACCACATTGAGATACCATCTAATGCCAGTTAGAATGGCAATCACTAAAAAATCAGAAGACAACAGATGCTGGAGATGGTGTGGAGAAATAGGAACACTTTTACACTGTTGGTGGGAGTGTAAATTAGTTCAACCATTGTGGAAGACAGTGTGGCGATTCCTCAAGGACCTAGAAATAGAAATTCCATTTGACCCAGCAATCCCATTACTGAGGATACACCCAAAGCATTATAAATTGTTCTATTATAGAGACACATGCACACATGTTTATTGCAGCACTGTTTACAAGAGCAAAGACTTGGAACCAACCCAAACGCCCATCAATGAGTTCATATCATTTGCAGGGGCATGGATGAAGCTGGAAACCATCATTCTCAGCAAACTGACACAAGAACAGAAAACCAAACACCCCATGTTCTCAGTCATAAATGAGTGTTGAACAATGAGAACACACAGACACAGGGAGAGGAATGTCACACACCGGGGCCTGTCAGGTGATTTGGGGGCTAGGGAAGGGATAGGAGGGGGTTGGAGGGATTGGGGAGAGCTAACATTAGGTAAAATACCTAATGTAGATAATGGGGGGATGGATGCAGCAAACCACCATGGCACATGTATATCTATGTAACAAACCTGCATGATCTGCACATGTACCTCAGAACTTAATGTATAATTTTTAAAAATTTAATAAATAAATAAAATACACAAAGCAATACAAAAAAGAATATCATTTGAAGAGTTTTTATAAAAAGTGTGTATCTTTCATCATATTGGCAGTTCTGTGAAATCTGATCACTTGCTATAGAGAACTGCTGATCACTTAAAAGTTAATAATGTCCACTGATATATAGAAATTATACTTTATTTCACAAGAAGTTTCAATTTTCATTTTTACCTCTGTTTAAACTCTTCACTAATTAACATTACGTATGCAAGAGCAGAACTATATTTCTAACAAAATATTAAATATCTTTCCTGATACATGTACATATTAGACATCAAATTAGGAGTTTTCAATTTTTTCATTTTTGTGTATAGTACTCTGTGCATATTTTTCACACTAATAATTATAAATTTATAGAATAGAAGAACAAATTACTGATTTTATCATGAAACATTCTGTTTGTAGTTTTACACATTATGAATAACTGAAATATATCCAGAGGAATAATGTGAACTACTTCATACAAGTATAAGTCCAGGTTATATAAAAAAAAAAACTCTGTACAAAAGTATAACATATATTTCTGTGCATGACATATTGTATTGATATAACTTTTTTTCTGGAAGACACTTTTAAAATATTGTTTTATAGTTTGAATCTACTGCCCACAATACAAAATTACAAGCAGATCATTAAAAACTATACATCCTAAATAACAATACAAAGATGTTTCCCCATGTTATATATGTCTACTTTATAAATGAGAGGTCTTTGGGGAAATTTATTGTCAGATTTTTTTATGAAAGACTCCTCTGGGCTATTTCACTCTCTGCAATAAAGTAAATTAAGACACTAATTAGCTGTGCAAGCCCAGTGATGATGTGACTGCACAGAGGTAACAGACTACAGCCTTTTGACATATTTCTTCAGTTTTTGAATGAATAAACCAATAATCATTTCTATTCATTTAAATGCAGCTTCAAAATAAAACATGTTTGTTCTTTAAATAAAAATATTGACAAGGTCAAGTTAGTTTAATACTAAACCCAAGACTTCAGCAAGTGAGCTGAAGCAATCACTTGTATCCTTGATCAGTGAGCAATCGACATGCCAGCCAGTGGTGAGGAGGTCAGCAGCAAAGAGTATTTCTGGGAAATATCTGCTATTATTGTGAAAGCAACTTTGCTTTTGTCAATAAATAAAGTCAATTTTCTACCATGTCTCCCACTGGTATGGATGGAGTCACTGCATCCATTTAGTCCATCAGCTGCTTATCTCGCAGGAATACAGAGCTTAATGCTTTTGTTCAAAAGAAAACAAGAAACGAAAACACAGCTACTACGTAAGAAGTCTGAAGTTAAAAAATCCTGAATCTAGCCTTAAGCAGAACTGATAAGGAGACTCTTCAATTCGAAATATTTCTTAGTGATTTAATGATTGATACTTAAGTCTTTCTGAAAGTTTTGAAACTCCAGCTTCTCCTTCCAACAGGATAAATCAAACTTCACCAAATAATGTTTTTTAGAATTCATGGAATATATGTCACTTAATTTAGGGTTACTTTAATAATTGCTTTATTATATCAACTCAATGCTTATTCAAGTTCGAATAAAAGCAAATATATTTTATTTATGCTTTTTTATGTTTTCAGGACATCATGCCACACAAAATAAACAATAATGATGTTTTCAATCTAATTGACTTTTTATACAAAAGTCAAAACCAGAATTAACCTGTTTTACTCAATTCTTTACCCATATGTTCTTATTTTATCTTTTTATTAGTTGTGTGAGAATGTAAGTAAATCTAAAGAGATCTGGCCTGAGGAACTCTCACCTGTAGTTCCTGAGTTGCTTTGCTTTACTCACATTTTAGTAGCCTTACAATAAACAAAAATCTCATCATAATAGATTGAGGAAATAGGGAATTCACTAGAAAGTTCAGGAAGAATAAGAAGAAGGAATGAAGCATCATTGGAAATCAGGATAAACTTGCCGTTTATTATTCTCATTTGTGCGCTGATAATTTTTTTTTAGTTTCTATTTTCCTTTTCTAATTGAGCTAAAATTTAGCCAAAATTTCCTCCAAATATTCTTAATACCTAAGTCTTCTTGTTAAAGGTTCAGTTACCACATGGAATTAGTTTCATGTCCTACTTAGAAATTTCCAGAAAGAGTATCTAATTGTCTTAGTCAAAACTCAGGATCCTCCAGGGTGCAAAGGAATCCCCTTGTCAATTGTCACCTCTCATTCAATTATCTGTGACTATGGTGTGGACTTGAGATATTAAAAGCATTAATTCGAATTTTCAACTCAAATATTAATTAAATATTCCGTATGGTGCTGCACAATATGTTACAGGAGATGTAAAGTACAAAAAGTGAACGCATCCAATAAGAATCTCACTATTAGAGGGTGAGTGTAAAAATATAGGTATCGCATATAAAAACTGTAATATACAATAGTATTTATGACAAGATTTTGTCAGTATTCCACTTTATAATACATGTTTGACTGTGATATTAAAGTCACTTTTGGGGGGAAGCAAATGATGAAAGAACTTTTATTAGAAACATAAGATTCCATCTCACATACGATTAAATTTTTTGTTGATTTCCCTTTTTGACATGGTATAAGCACTGGATTTCTTTAAAATTCCAAGTCTGTTACTTTAGCAAAAGAATCCATTCCTACCAAAATTTAACGAATGCTGCTGATATGTATGCTTAGATAGAAATATTATCTTAGAAATATCATCTTATTAAATTAAAAAGAATTTAATTCTCCAATTAATCAGATAGATGTGTGAAGGTAAAATAATTCCTTGGGACCCCAAATCACTAAGCTAAAGGGAAAAGTCAAGCTGGGAACTGCTTAGGGCCAACCCGCCTCTCATTCTATTCAAAGTTACCCCTCTGCTCACTGTGATAGATGCACATCTGATTGCCACCTCTGAAAAGACTGATCAGAAACTCCAAAGAATGCCACCAATCTGTAAACCAGGAAGCCAGCTTCAGGTCTTCTTGCATTTGCTTGAAATTATCCCACCTTTACAAATCCAAACAAGGTATTTCTTACATATATTGATTGATGTCTCGTTTCTCCCTAAAACTAAACTGTGCCGCATGTCATCAGGACATCCTGAGGCTATGTCATGGGGGAGTGTCCTCAATCTTGGCAAAATAAACTCTCTAATTAACTGAGGCCTGTCTCAGATTTTTGGGGTTCACAGCCATAACAAGAAACTTTCTTCAAGTAAAACAGTTACAGCAAATATATTAAAATATAAACCAAGTTGATGCCTAAAATCCCAGCACCTTGGGAGGCTGAGGTAGAAGGACTGCTTGGGGCCAAGAGTTCGAGACCAGACTGGGCACTATGGCAAATCACTGTCTCTACAAGAAAATAGGAAACAGCCAGACATGGTGGCATACACCTATAGTCCCAGTTACTATAGGGAGGCTGTGGGTGGAAGGATCACCTCAATCTGAGAGGTGAAGGCTGCAGTGAGCCATGAAGTACCGCACTGCACTCCAGCCTGGAGTGAGACCATATATTAAAATAAGTAAATAAATAAAATATTTTATATAATAATATATAATTACAGACAAAATGTATTCTTCATAATCCTTCACAAGGATCAAAAACTTGTCTCCTCTTTTTTAATTCATATAAAATATATATAGTTTATTGATTTAAACTGTACATAAAATTAATTATAGATACACTAGCCACTCAAGTGAAGCATGACGATTCCCATGCACTGGGTCCTCAGAAATAACTTCCTTGTATTCTCAGAAAGCCTAAAAGTAATGAACATGAGTGTAATGAATATCCTCAAAAATATCCTCACAGTGAGTACAGTAAGGAGAAACACAGGGCAGCTTCTTTTTTCACATCTCAGTGCAGCATGATGCATTATGCCAAAACACAATTTATTAAAAGCAACTGAATTCTGGGGGAAGGCAGAGAAGTAAAAGGTCCCAAGGACAAAAGACTTTGGTTTTGTTTTACAGCCATATGATTTTAAAATTCAATCCAAGAATAGATATATTATAGGGTATTAAAGAACTATTTACCAATTTGATATAACTCATTGTTTATTAGCTTTTATCATACATAAGTGTGGTATACAAGCATCTTAGTTCATTTTGTGCTGTTATAACAAACTACCTAAGATCAGGTAATTTATAAAGAACAGATTTATTTTCTCACAGTTCTGTAGAGTGGGAAGTCCAACATCAAGGTGCCAGCAGGTTCAGTTATCAGGTGAAGTCTGCATCCTCTGAAGGGGAGGAACACTTTGGTCTCATATGTTGGAAGACAAAAAGGCAAAATAGCATAGTACTGCATGAAGCCACTACCAGAAAGATCTTAATCCCACTCACAAGGGAGGAGCCCTGATGGTCTAATAACTCATAAAGGCCCCACTGTTTAATAGTATCACATTGGCAACACCTGTATTTTAAAGGGGACACATTCCAAGCATAGCAAGTATAATTTAGTACACATAAGTAAATTTGAGAGTTTTTCTTAGGAAAAAATACCTCTTGAGTAGGTATTTTCATATGAATTGTCAAATACAGGGCCATATTCTTCTACTGTCATGTCAACAAGGAATAGGGTTGACATCCTTTGATGAAAGACTAGGAACCTGATGGTTATGCATGCCTGGAAAGGATATCACCACATGGAGATTGGTCCATGTTAAAAACATTAAGTTCTTCTTTAATGTAGTTAAATGATAAATCAGCAACAGCCTTCTCTTCCCAAGGAAGAATACCTTTCTGTAACTTGTCCTATTATCATAAAATATTAATACACAGAATATAATTTTATTTATTACTATTAATAGATTTTCCACCAATATTTTGTTAATATAAAAACTCATGTTACCTATGATGTTCTGTTTATTCAGTCAACTTTCTTTCAATTCAATCTGTTTATTCAGTTCAATTCAATTTTATAAAGTATATAAAATATATAAACTTATATAAAAAGTATACATACTTTATATAAAGGGTAAACATTATGTCTTATATACTTTATATAAAGCATAAACATTTTATGTGCGGAAACACAGTGTAGAAGACTTCTTTATATGAGGGCACATAATGTAGAAGGCTTCGTATAAGTCCCAAAGTTTGTTTACGATACAATAGAAGATAGAGAATAATTAAATACAATTGAAACTATGAAATAATAAGTGTACAGAAGCACAAAGAAGGATAGCTACTAAGTTACAACTGTGTGGCTGCTGTGTGTTAGAAACTATTTTATGTATTTATGTGTATTAGCTTATATAATACTCCATTTTACAGATGAAAGCATATATGATATGCTATATGATCGCCTGACGGTCTGTTAATTCTGTTTGAGAGCCTTGGTGATATTTGAAATGATTTTGAATGCTAAAGGTGTTTGCATGTAAGGCAGAAAGTAAGATAAATCCAGGCAGAGGGAATAACAGCAGCAGAGTCATGGAGCATTAACTTCAATGGTGAGTTTATCCAACAGAATAGACACATGCTGAAGGGGCATAAGGTAATGGGCAGTAATATGGTCCAAAGACGAAAGGTTTTGCAAGTTATAGCAAGAGATTTGAGATCTTGCAGGTAAAGAAAAAATCAAAATTTTATCTGGGAAGTGGCATGATGAGATCCAAGAGAATGGGTAATAATTCTTACAGTTTTCTTCCATGTAGTTTTTTACAAATTACAAGATCCTTGCTCCTAAACCTAAAAATATATAAAATACATTATCTACTTTGTATATATCAATTGCACATGCTACTATATATTTCACAAAAATGGAATAATTATTTATATATTTGCCATTTCTTTTTAACATCTCCCATCCACTTAAATATATATTTATAGAGCTTTAAATATGTAGAAGCTTCTGCCAAATTGTTTTGTGGTGACTGTGGTATCATTTTGCACATTTTGCAGTTTCCAATGTTTGTCCTCTTATTAATAGTGTCTTTTGTCATACAAAAGATTCAGCTTTAATATCCTAACTTATTATTATAAAACATATTATTTTATATTTTATTCTAGCTCACTCATAATTTTAAATCTTATATTTAGACTGAACATACATCTGAAATGTATTAAGATTAATAAAAGATATGAATATTTTATGACATTTTCCATATGGATACCAAATTGCATTAAAGCAATTTATTGAAGAACTAATTATATTTCTACAGCTCTGAAACACAAGTTTTATGATATATCAGACATTCATATATGCACAATCTATATTCAGATCTAACTTGTTTATCAGTCTGTTTATTTGAGATCAGTCTATTTCTATACTAAATAGTATCTCCTTTCAGTCACTGTAGTTTCCAAGTACAAATTCATATCCAGTAAAACAGGTGGTATCTAGGATTTTATTAGTTGCTTTCCATAATTTGTTCTACCATGTGTGGTATAGAAATTATTTGTCAAGTGTTTCTAGTATTCTATAGAACTATTAATCAAATTTTTTAGCTGGAAAATACGACATGTTCCTTTCATTCAAGATTTGTATTCCCCAGTGACACCTTATAATATTTTATATAATTTGTTATTCATTTTATATGTCTTATAGTTGTGTTGACAGTGTGAATAACTATATTTTAATTAGTTATTAGTAAAATTTAGGAAATATGTATCACTATTTATCTAGAAGTGAACAAATCTCTGAAACATAAGTACCATTCCAATTTATTCTGATTTTCTGGGTCAAAAATAAGTCGCCTTAAAGTACATCTATATCTGTGACTGCATTTCTAGTATCATTTCCTGTATTTTCCTTGATTTATCTCAAGAGTTGCACCATTAGGACAGTGCTGGATAACATATAAAAGCCTTACTCCTACCCTGGTAATGCTTATCGTATTTTATTCTAAAATATGTTTGGTATATTTTCTAATATGTTATTCGTTAAAGAAGCTGTTGTCATCATTACTGTTTCATTTTCTAATTCGAGTATATTTCAAAATTTTTTAGAACTGAGTAACACCCTTTATGCCACATCTTTTTGTAGAAAATAACTTGACCATGCTTCTAATTTATTCTACAGTTAGCTTATGGCACATATTATTATATAGGTCAATAACTTAAAGTTATCATTTGCCAAAATTTTATAATTTCAATATTTTAGGTTAGTATCACATAATTTAACATACTGTTATTAGAATAGAATATCATGATATACTTTTTTAAAAATGTCTGGGACTCTTGTTTATAATAAACTTATTTATCTTATCCAGCCTCCTATCTGCTTCTTGTGCTGCAAACACAACAATCATCGGACTTTATTTGGTAGGGTAAAAAGACAGTTTTTGATTGAAACACTGCCATTTATTAACCTGCCAACTAATATAATTTTATAATAGCTAATAAAATATCTTCTTGACCAGTCACTGGAATTAGAACTCAAGCATCCATTTTCAAATTTTTATTACCTGCTTTTCCTAATGGCCCATTTATATCAAATATATATTTAGAGCAAATTAAAGTAGAACTATATAGAAGACTCATCAGTCAGTGGAGGATGGGTGCAGCCTCTGAGGAGTATGAGAAGATGACAATCCACAGAGTGTAATGAGAATGCGATTGGTTATGCTCATACCAATTCTCATTACAATCTTTGTCACCACAATGAATTCACAGTGTATCATTTTTCCATCCTTGTTATATTCTTTGCCAGAAAAATGAGACATCATTTTCTTCCTCTCTTCCTCACACGTCTCCCCTTACACTTTATTGTCTTTTTTACAGATTGAATTAGAGGAATAAATTGTGTAGCTCATACAAAGTCTGTGGAAGAGTCTTGATAAATATCAGAAAAGGTCCCAAATCATAAATCCACAGGCCATATAATGGAAGCATAAAACAAAATAAGATAATTATAGATAAATATACTGCTCTGAAATTAAAGTATATGCAAATGTATTTCTTGTGTAAATGACATAAGTAAGCAAATTCCTATCAGATACTGGAGGAGATTGGAATGGAAATAATGTGAATATAGTTAGGAAATCATCCAATTTCTATGCTTATTTCACAACTCCCTCTTTTCCAATAGGGCACACATATAGTGGACTAATGGAGTATGCCTATATATATGTGTGTGTGTGTGTGTGTGTGTGTGTGTGTGTGTGTGTGTGTGTGTGTGTGTGTCTATTTGATTTGGTTTTGCTTTTATGTTTACACTTATATGGTTTTTGTTGTTATCATGCTTAAAGACTATTTAAGGACAGTTAGAAGTTCACAGCAGAATTTAGAATAAAGCTCAGAGAGTTCCCATGTCCTCCTTACCCCCACACATGTATAATATCTTCCATTATCATTATCCCCTACCAGAGTGGCATATTTATTATAATTGATGAACCTACATGGATACATCATACTCACCCAAGTCCATAACTTGCATTAGGGTGCACTCGATGTTGTACATTCTATGGGTTTGGACAAACGTATACAGGCATATAGCCATAACTACAGTAAAATATATAGTATTCTCACTACCCTAAAAATCCTACATGATTTGTCTTTTCATTCCTCTCTCCTAGTCCCTGGCAACCACACACCTTTTCACTGTCTCTGTAGTTTTGCCCTTTCCAGAATGGCATTAGTTGGAATAATACATGATGTAGCCTTTCAAGATTGGCTTATTTTACTTAGTGGTGTATGCATTTACATTTCCTTCACATAATGGTTTAGTAGCCACAAAAGTGCTGAAAATTTTCAGCATTTAGTGCTGAATAACATCCCATTGTCTGGATTTAGCATAGTGTATTTATATACCTACTGAATAACATCTTGGTACTTCCAAGTTTTTGTCATTATGAATAAAGCTGCTACAAACATCTATGTGCAGGTATTTGTGAGGATATAATTTTTTCACCCTTTCGGCTGAAAACAAAGGAGCTTGGCTACTGTATCATATATAAAGAGTGTATTTACTTTTGCAAAATAATCACCAAACTCGCTGCCAAAGTGGCTATACCACTTTGCATTCCTACCAGCAATGAATGAAAGGTATCGTTGCTCCACATTCTCACCAATATTTGGTGGTGTCAGTGTTCTGGATTTTGGTCATTCTAATAGGTGTATAGTGACATCTCGTTGTTTTAATTTGCATTGTCTTGATGATATAGGATGTATACATCTATGCCTTTTTCCCATCTGTACATCTTCTTTAGGGATGTGTCTGGTAAGGTTTTTGGCCTGTTTGCTGAGTTGTTCCTTTTCTAATTCTTGAGTTTTAATAATTGTATGTTTTGGGAAACAGACCTTTATTAGATGTGTCTTTTATAAATATTTTCTTCCAGTCTGTGAAGTTTCAATTCTAATGAAGTCCAGCTATCAATTATTTCTCTCATACATTGTGCTTTTATTTAAACAGCTATTGCCATTCCCAAGGTCATCTTCATTTTCTTTTTTTTTTCTTCAGTCAAAAACCTAAATCTGACAATTCTGAGGAGTTGCAGGGGGAAAAAAGTTTTACTTCTACCCTCTTCTGTTCTCCAGATGAACCTGAGAATTAATTTGGCATAAAATAGACCAATTGGTGAAAAGCACACAGATTTTTACATCTACCTGGTGCTTCCAGTGGAAAATAAATATCCCCAAATCTGACCAAACTGAAATGCTTTTATACTAAATTGAACCAAGAAAGGCAATTGTGGAAACTAAAATATATTGGGTGGCTAAAGGATGATAGAAATAACTCTAACAATGTTTCTTTATACAGAATTATCTTGTTCTCAACTTACTGTCCTTGGTAAGTATGTTTCTTTTCGCCCTGTATGGAGAGGGAAGCTCTCACATGGGAACTTATCTCTTTTCTTTAAGAAGAAAAGGGGAATCAGAATGTTCTTCTTACACCTTTAATTTTTCCAATAGTTAATATGCCAGAGCATCATACTTTGGGGTGACACATTCTGAACAATTTCCAACCTTACAGTTACCTCTGAAATCTTGATATGCTAAACACAACTCTTACTGAAGCCATGTTTTCTCTGAATTTTCCAACAACAAAAAAGTCAATTAAAATTTACAACATTGCCATATTCTGATTTTCTTCTAAAGTTTCCTTTTGAAACCTATTTTCCAAGGCAATCCCCACGTTTGCAAGAAGAGTTTCATTTTTGCCTGTTACTTTGACATAATTGTTTTTTATCTGTTGTAGTAGCAATGTAAATATATAATATATTGTTATTAAGTATAGACATCATAATGTACAATAAATCTCTTGAACTTATTTCTCTGTTAAACTAAAATTTTGTGTCCTTGACATCTCCACCCCTCCACTCTCTTCCCAAGCCTCTGGTAACTACCATCCTACAACGTTCTTCTGAGTTTAACTTTTTCAGATTCCACATATAAGTCAGATCATGCAGTATTTTTCTTTTTGTGTCTGGCTTATTTTATTTAACATAATGTTCTCCAGATTCATCTATGTTATCACAAATAACATAATTTCCTTCTTTTTAAGGCTGAATAGAACTCTGTTGCTTACATATGCCATGTTTTTTTAATCCATTTACTTAGTGATGAACACTTAGGTTGTTTCCACTTTTTGGCTACTATGAATACTACTGCAATTTATGTGGGAGTACAGATAATTGATTAATATACCAATTTTATTTATGTAGAAACATACCCACTAGCTGAATCACATGGCAGGCATCAGGCTTTCAAGACCAGCTTGGCCAGTGTGGTGAAACCCCATCTCTACTAAAAATACAAAATATTAGCTCGGCATGGTTGGTGGGTGCTTATAGTCCCGGCTACTTGGGAGGCTGAGGAAGCAGAATCGCTTTAACCCAGGGCGCGGAGGTTGCAGTGAGCCGAGATAGCATCACTGCACTCCAGCCTGGGTGACAGAAGGAAGCTCCGTCGCAAACAAAAACAAAAACACATAATATCACCTCACACCTGTTAGAACAGCTTTTATAAAAAAGACTGACATAATTATTAATAGGTCTCCTTCCATGTTCATAAATGTCCTGGTTTGCAATATCAATTAGACAATTATACAGTCACTTTATTTTTAGGCCCTAATGAGCCACCTCCCCCCATTAAAAATATCTACTACCCTATTCAAAACATCTTTCATATTCACATTCACAGTGTCTTTCTTTGGCTATCTTATTGTTACAATGTAGTTGCTCCTGGTCGGTGTCTCAGGCTCATAGAAATCCAGCACTTCAAGTTTCTCTTTGGTCAATCCAGACATCACAATCTTTAATACTAGCTTGCAATAATAGGACTCACTATGAAAATTATTTTGATTATGACTATTATTTATATTATTTTTAATTGTATTTGATTAAATGTTTTAAAAAACTATTTATACTTATCGCTTTTCTATTTGTAATTGTTTTTATATTTCTATTTCCCTCCTCCACTTCAACCTACAAGTTGGTAATCTTACTAGTAAACTAGAAACCCGATAATGTTTTGCTACATTGAGATTTAAGTATGTTACTCTAAGGTAAAAGTAAGTGTCTTTGATCAAATAAGGTCAAATGTGTTCCTTCTTAAAGTTTTAGAATGTGTATTAAAATATTAAAGTGTAAGTGAAGTCTTGTAGTAAAGTGACCCATTTAATTTTGTTTAATCCAGTAGTTCCCAAAATTACTTTATCATGAAGAACTATGTTACATAACCCCTTTTAACAACCCATAGATCAGGATATTGAAGCATAGTTTTAAAAATATCATTAAATTATACTTATTGTGATACATATATTTAAAAAGAAACTGAAGATGCTATTAAAGGAAATACAATTCATAAACTAAATTATCCTTGTAGTTCTCCTTCATTTGATGCTTTTTATTAAAAAGCAAACTAAAAGGCAATGGGTACGCTTTATATCACAAAGAACATTTCAACTCAAAGAAGTCTACACGATGTAAAAGTTTTTTACACCAGTCTCAGATAGGAATATGCATTAGAACTAGGTCAGTTATAAAATTTTTCCAAAGATTTGGGACAACCAAGGAAAAATCCTGTTTGGAAATGAACTTTTGTGTTGTTTGAGGCAGAACAAAGAACTCTCATAGGCCCTGAAACCAAAACAAAATTGTTTAAAGTAAATGAATATGAATTATATAAGTTGACTCTATATTTCTTTTTTTTTTTTTTTTTGGCATTAAGAGAGCAGTAACTCCAATGCTTTATTTTGCAAGTCACATTTTTGTTGTTGTTTGTTTTGAGACAGGGTCTCACTCTGTTGCCCAGTCTGGAGTGCACTGGTGCGATCTCTGCTCATTGCAGCCAACCTCCTGGTCTTAAGGGATCCTCTCATCTCAGTCCTCCATGTAGCTGAAACTACAGGCACACAATACCACACCTGGCTAATTTTTGTATTTTTTGTAGAGATGGGATTTTGCCATGTTGCCTAGGCTAGTCTTCAACTCCTGAGTTCAAGTGATCTGACCACCTTGGCCTCCCAAGATGGTGGGATCACAGGCATGAGCCACCACACCTGGTCTGAATCTATAATTCCAAAGATAAAAGTTTTGTTTTTTTAAGTCAAAACTATGTAAAAAGTTATACTTAAGAAAGTCCAGCTTCCTCAGCTCTATCCCTTCCACCTACTCCTTCCTCTGTCCCCCAGAGATAACCCATTTCATTATTTTTGGTACATCTGTTTCTTTTTGCAAAAATAAATACATCTATTTGGTTTTGGTCTAATATGGAATACTGTTAACTAAAATAGTAAATAAACTGTATTGTTAAAGAGAATCTATCAGATTTCTATAAAAACAAATAAAATTCCATTGTTAGTAAGGAGTTCATCCAGAATAGAAGTCTATTCTGCATAAATGTAGTTTTCAAATTGAGGGCATACTTTTTTCCCAACAATCTAAAGTTGATTTTTAAAGAAGCCACTAAATTAAGGAAAATTAGCAGGTTTTACTGGACCTGTGTGCCATGAGATGACGTACAATTTCTTACCCTAGACATATTCCTAATAAAAAGATTTAAGGTGTATTTTATGTTTATTATAAATAGTGATAACATATTAATACATCTAATTTTTTTTAGTCATATTTTAGCAATATGGCAAATTCAATAACCAGCACAACTGTAGAACATTTAAAAATAATATACACTCCTAATGTGGAACAACAGAAAAAATCTGCAGAGATGAAATGAGGAGAAAGAAAAGACTCCAGAGAAATAGGAAAGCACAAAAGCAAGTTTTCATCCTAAAGGCTTGAGCCAAATTGTGAAGTAATGGAATATCATCTGGGATAGCTACACAGGATTTGAGAGCAAGGGAGAACACAGGACCTTCCCAGGGTGAGAAGCCTAATTAGAGACTGCTGCATAAACTTGGGACACGCAAAGGAGAAAGTAAAGAAAGGTATTGGTCTTATTCTTGGCTTTGATAGACTGGGAAAATATTTCTTTCAAATATCTTCAAACAACATAATAGAAAATACATATTTAATTAAAAAACATAATTCTATACTAAACATCAATATAAAAAGCAATTATAATAAGAATTTAACAATAGAAATAAATAAAAATGAAATCCACATATTGAAATGTGTGGATATTTCTAAAGTGGTAGAAGGGAATTTCTAGACATAAATTCAATAAATACAAAAGGCTTAAAATGCATCAAATCTAGAGGATGAAGTACAATGAATGAGAAAATAAGTAAAAGAAAAGATATAACATTTAATCACAAATCAATCTAATTATAAAATCAATAATTATACAATAAAGTTAAAATATCAAAAAATTAACAGTGGGTTCCATGAAGAAACTAAACAGTTGAAGCTCTAAAAAAATTTAAAAATGAGGAAAACACAAATAAATTAAGATGTAAAGAAAAAAATAGCTCCATATGTTGAGGAAAATAAGAAAATATGCTAACAACTTTAATCTGTTTAAAAAATTAAAAGAATTACTTAATATCTAGAAAAATACAATTTCTCAAATGTACATAAAAATAGAAAACTTCAATAGTCATAAAATTATTAAACTGATTAAATCAGTTTTCAAAATATTTCTGCAGAGAAAACAGTAGGTCGAGGTGGCTCTATTAAAACACTTATCAAATACTTAAAAAACAAATAAGTTTAAATTTTTATGTGGCAATTTCTAAGAAGTAGTAAAAATGAAAATGCTCTCAATTATATTTTGTGCATAAAAAGTAGCATGATATCATAGAAAAGCATAAAAACAGAAAATTAGAGACTAATCTCATGCATGAACAGATATTTTTAAAATTGTATAAAATTATCAGCAAACCTAATCCAACAATGTTTTAAAATGATTATAACCATATAGCATTTATTTCAGGAATACCTGAATGGTTAAATATTAGAAAATTTAATAATGTAACTCACACATTTTTAAAAGTATGTCATTATCTCTATATATGCAGGAAAGGCATTTGATAAGTTTCAATATGCAGAGAAAAAAAACACTTTTTAAATTTATAGAGGATAACTCTGTCTTTATAAATTATATCTATAAAAACTTACAGCATGGTGGGGCATGGTGACTAATGCCTGTAATCCCAGTGCTTTGGGAGGCCAAGGTGGGAGGAATAATTGAGGTCAGAATTTCAAGGGCAGCCTGGACAACATGGTAAGACACTGTCTCTATTTAAAAAAAAAAATTAGTTTGGTGCTATGGCACACATCTGTAGTCCTAGTTTACTCAGGAGGCTAAAGTGAGAGGATTGCTTGAGCCCAGGAGTTCAAGGGTACAGTGATCTATGATTGCACCACTGCACTCTAGCCTGGATGACATAGCAAGATCCTATCTCAAATCAAAAAAAAACAAAATTATAGTAGGTATAATACCAAAAATTTCCCTTTAGGATAAAGCACAAGTAGAAGCATTATTACATAGTGGACTTACAGGTCATATGTCCTGAATCTTAATCCTTCCATTTATTAATGGAGTGACCTTGAGACCATTTGGTAAAGTTTCTATGTTTCATTTTCCTTGTCTATTAAATATCAACATAACAATAATGCCCAACTCAAGGAATTTATGACAATAAAATTAGCTAAAACTGTGAGGATTAGAACACTTCATAGTTTATAGTCAGCATGATAAAAATGTGTGTTATATGAAGAGGAAAATTCCCCAATCACCATCCTTACTCAATATTGTACTGAAGGACCAGTACAGTCTTGCAGTAAGACAAAAATACTACAGACAGTCACATACTCACACACACAAAAATTCACCTATATAAATTTCAAGAAACAAGATTCTCATCATTTGCAGGTAGTATGTTTATCTGCATTGAAATACCATTTTCAATAGCAAAATAGAATATAAAGTATCAAGAGATACATCTAAAATAATGATGCACAAGCATTTTATGGGGCAACTCACAAAACTTTACTAGCTGACTATAAAGAACACACAGTGACACTAGGGTCTTAAACAGAAAGTCTCAATATCATGAAGATAAAATTTCTCCCAAAAGCAATTTATGTAGTCAATGTCTTCCCAGCAAAAATTCCAATATGTTTGTTGTCTTCTGTGGAAGTCAATTAATAAATTGATCACAAGATGTATATATAACATCAGTAATCACAAGATATATACATATATATATATGAACAGAAGGACAAAGTTGGAATATATATTTTTTGCTAAAATGTATCTACCTTTCTTATTTTAGCTATGGTAGTGAAAACAATATGGTAGTGTAAAAAGTTAGAAACACCAACTAGCAAAAGGAAATAGAGAGAACAGAAACATACCTTCCAATGTAGAAATGATTTATGACAAGCCTAGTATTACAAATCAGTAGAAAAAGGAAACCATATGGTAAAGATACTTGTCCAATTTGTTATTTATATGGAAAACATTTAAAAATCATACCAAACATCATACCAAAAAGAGATTCTAAGTGGAATCAAAACTTAATTCAGGTATGACCTTGAATATTTATGAGATAATATAGGATATTTTTATAACATTGTGTTTACATTGACCATAAAGTACCAATTGATAAATTTGAATATTTAGTTTAAAAAATATATTTATCAAAGCAGTGCTAATTAATCTTTTTATCATTATCACCATTCTAATGATAAAATTTACTTCAGCATGATAAATTAAACAACAAAGAATAAGATTTTGCCATGCGGTATTGAATTTTGATATTCAGAAACCACTGTTTTATCTATGATTTTTGTACCTCAAGAGTAGAAAGACATTGAGAAGAAGAGAAACTTCCCTAACTCCCTACAAAACCAGTATCATCCTGATACCAAAACCAAGAAAAGACACACACACACACACACACACACACACACACACACACACACACACAAACTATAGGCCAATAGTTCTGATGAATATAGATTCCAAAATCCTCCACAAAATACTAGCAAGCTGAATCCAACAACACCTCAAAAAGATAATACGCCACAATCAAGTGGGTTTTATTCAAAGAATGTAAGGATGATTCAACATATGCAAATCAATACATGTTATTCACCATAAAAACAGTATTAAATAGAAAATTATATGATCATCCAAACAAATTCAGAGAAAGGACTCAATAAAATCCAGTCTCACTTCATGAAAAATAAATACCTCAAACTAAGCATGGAAGAAACACACCTCAAAATAATAAAGGCAATGACAAACTCACAACCAACATCCTATTGTTCAGGGAAAAGTTGAAAGCATTCCCCTGAAGAATCAGAACATGACAAATATGTCTATTTTCACTACTCCTATTCAATACAGTTCTGAAGTCCTAAATAGATCAGATAAAAGAAAGAAATAAAACACCTGTGAGCTGGAAAAGATAACTTAAATTATCTCAGTTTGCTGATGATATAATCTTGTATCTAGAAAAATCTAAGGACCTTTCCAAAAGACTCCTAGACTGAATAAATAGCTTTAACAAAATTTCAGAATACAAAAGATCTCTACAAGGAGAACCACAAAATACTGATGAAAGAAATCATAGATGCCACAAACAAATAGAAAACCATCTTATGTTCATTGACTGGAAGAATCAATACTCTTAAAATGATCACACTACTCAAAGCAAGCTCCAGATTCAATGCAATATCTCACAAATTACCAACATTGTTTTTCACAGAATTAGAAAATACAATTCTAAAGCTCATACAGGATGAAGGAAAAAATAAAAGCTCAAGTAGAAAAAGCAATACTATGCAAAAGGAAGAAAGTGGGAAACATTACAATACCCAACTGCAATATATATTACAAGGCTATAGTAACCAAAACAATATGGTATTGGTATAAAAAAGAAAGACACATAAATCAATGGAACAGAATAGAGAACCCAAATATAAAGTTACCTACCTACACCAACTGATCATTGATAAACTTGACAAAAATATATAGTGGAAAGGACACACAGTTCAAGAAATGGCGCTGCGAAAACTGTATAGCCACATTCAGAAGACTAAAACTGAACTTCCAGTTCTCACCATTACAAAAGTTAACTCAACATGGATCAAAGACAACTATAAGTTCTAAATCTATAAAACTCCTGAAAGAAAACCTAGGAAAACTTCTGTGGGCATTGACATAAGCAAAAAATGTCTAGCTAAGACATCACAAGCAAATGTAAAACAAACCAAAAATAGACAAAAAAAAAAACTTAATTAAACTAAACATCTGCACAGCAACAGAATTAATCAATAGTATAAACAGAAAACCTACAGAATGGGAGAAAATATTTGCAAACAATGCATCCATCAGAAAATTAATATCCAGAATCTACAAGGAACCAAAAAACTCAAGATGAAAAATAACCCCATCAAAAAGAGGGCAAAGGACATAAACAGACATTTTTCAAAAGAAGATATGGAAGCAGCCAATAAATATGAAAAAGTTATTGACATTGCTAATCAAAGAAATGCAAATTAAATACTAAATACTAATGAGACACCATCTTACACCAGTTGGAATAGCTATTACTAAAAAGTAAAAAACAACAGACGTCAAAGAGAAAAGGGAACACGTTTATCCTGCTGGTGGGAATGTAAAATTAGTACAACCTCTATAGAAAGAGTATGGAGATTTCTGAAAGAGGTAAAAATAGAACTACCATTGGATCTAGCAATTCTACTACTAGGTATCTATCCAAAGGGAAACAAATTATTATATTTAAACAAAAAAGACATCTTCTGTTATATGTTTATAACATCGCAATTTACAATAGCAAAGTCATGTAATCAATCTAAGTGTCCAACAACAGATGATTGGATAAATAAAATATAGCATTATATATACATATATATGTATATATACATATACATATGGATATATGGATATATAATATAATATATATATGTATACCATGGAATACTACTCAGTCATAAAAATGAAAGAAATCATGCATTTTGCAGCAACATGGATGGAACTAAAGGCCATTATTTTAAGTGAAATAATTCAAACAGAAAGCCAAATACCACATGTTCTCACAAATGGGAACTAAACAATAAGTACACATGAATGTGAAAAATGGAATAATTGACCAGGGAGACTCCAAAAGTTAGGAACTTGAGGGTGATGAGTGATGAAAAGTTACCTGTTGAGTACAGTGCACACTATCTGAGTGATGGGTACAGTAAAATTCCAGATTTCACCACTACACAATATATCCATGTACCAAAACTGTACTTGAAACATGGCATTTACCATACAGGCAAAATGAGTTATTCATCATGCCCTATTTTTCCTGCCAGTAAATATCTTCTAAGGACCAAATGTATATTATGTATCAATCCATATAATTGTACACATACCCTATGTTTTATGTTGTATATAATCCTACAGCAACAAACTACAGAATATCAACTAAAAATAAGCAACTTGTAAGTCATTAATTAGACAACATTCAAAATGATCATACATTAAAAATATATATTACATGGCTGCATGCTCAGTGATTTGATTTCATTTTCCCTATGTGTGGGAATTTGTATTAGTCCATTCTCACAGTGCTATAAAAAAAACTACCTGAGACTGGGTAATTTATGAAATAAGAGGTTTAATTGACTCACAGTACCTAAGACTTAACAGAAAGTATGACTGACAGACCTCAGGAAACTTACAATCATGGCAGAAGGTGAAAGCGAAGCAGGCACCATCTTGACATGGTGGAACAGAAAAGAGAGAAAGCAAGAGGGGGAACTGCCACACACTTTTAAATCATGAGAACTCGCTCACTATGAAGAGATCAGCATGGGGGAAACTGTCTCCAGGATCCAATCCTCTTCCACCAGGTGTCTTCCCAACACATAAGGATTACAATTTGACCTGAGATTTGGATGGGGACATAGAGACAAACCATATCATTCTTCCCCTAGCCCCTTCCAAATCTCATGTCCTCAATTTCAAAACACAATCATGCTTTCCCAACTTTACTCCAAAGTCTTAACTCATTCCATGTTAACACAAAAGTTTAAGTCCAAGTCTCATCTGAGACAAGGCACAACTTTTGTACCTATGAGCCTGTAAAATAAACCTGTTAGTTATTTCTGACATACAATGGGTAAATGACAGGCACTGGGTAAATGCTTCCATTCTAAAAGGGAGAAATTGGCCAAAGCAAAGGGGCTACAGGACCCCAGCAAGTCCAAAACCCAGCAGGGCAGTCATTAAATATTAAAGCTCCAAAATAATCTCCTTTGACTCCATGTCTCACATCCAGGTCATGCTGATGCAAAAAGTGGGCTCCCGAGGCCTCAAGCAGCTATGCCCCTGTGGCTCTGCAGGGCACATGATAAGGCAAAAGGTGGGCTCCCAAGGCCTTGGGTAACTATGTCTCTGTGGCTCTGTGGCTGCTGTCAAGGGCTGGCATTGAGTGCCTGCAGCTTTTCTATGTGCATGTTACAAGCTGTTGGTGGGTCTACCATTCTGGGGTCTGGAGAATGGTGGCCCTCTTCTCACAAGTCCACTAGGCAGTGCCCCAGAGGGGACTCTGTGTGGGGCCTACAACTCCATATTTCCCCTCCATATGGCCCTAGAAGACGTTCTCCATGAGTCCTCCACCCCTGCAGAAGACTTCTACCCAGAAAACCAGGCATTTCCGTACAACCTCTGAAATCTAGGTGGAAGTTCCCAAACCTCAACTCTTGTCTTCTGTGCAACAACTACAGACCCAACACCACGTGGACGTCACTAAGGCTTGGGCTTTGCTCCCTCTGAAGCAATGGGCATAGCTGTACCTTGGTTCCTTTTAGCCATGGCTGGAGTTGGTGTGGCTGGGATGCAGGGCACCATATCCTGAGGCTGCACAGAACATCAGGGCCCTGGGCCTGACCCACAAAACCATTTTTCCTCCTAGGCTTTAGGGCCTGTGATGAAAGGGGCTGCTGCAAAGGTCTCTAACATGCCCTGGAGACATGTTTTCCATTGTCTGAGCAATTAACCTTTGGCTTTTCTTTAATTATGCAAATTTCTACAGCAGGCTTGAATTTCTGCCCCGAAAATGGGTTTTTCCTTTCTACCACATGGTCAGGCTGAAATTTATCTAAACCTTTACTCTCTGCTTCCCTTTTAAACATAAGGTCCAATTTCAGATCATCTATTTGGGAACACATATGACCTTAAGCTGTTTGAAGCAGCCAGATTACATTTTAAATGCTTTGCTGGTTTGAAATATCTTCCACTAGATACCCTAAATCATTGGTCCTCAACAACTGTGGCACCAGGGACCAGATTGGTTTCATGGAAGACAATTTTTCCATGAACCAAGGCTCGTGGGGAGGTTGGGGGGTAGTAACTGTTCCACCTCAGACCATGAGGCTTTAGTTAGATTATAATAAGGAGTATGCAACCTATATCCCTCTCATGTGCAGTTCACAGTAGAGTTCGCAATCCTATGATAATCTAATCTGACGTGAGGTGGCACTCAGGCAGTAATGTGAGCAATAAGGAGTGGCTGTAAATACGGATGAATCTTCACTCACTCACCTCTGATCACATCCTGCTGTGTGGTTTACTTCCTAAAGGCCATGAACCGTTACCACTCCATGGACTAAGAAGTTGGAGACCCCTGTCCTAAATCATCTTTCTCAAGTTCAAAGTTCCACAGATCCCCAGAGCAGGAGCACAATGCCAACAGTCTCTTTGCTAATGTATAGGAACACTGACCTTTATTTCAGTTCCCAGTAAGTTCCTCATCTCCATCTGAGACCACCTCAGCCTGGACTTCATTGTCCAAATCACTATCAGCATTTTGGTCAAAACCATTCAACAAGTGTTTTTAGGAAGTTCCGAACTTCCCCACATTGTCCTGTCTTCTTCTGAGCCCTCCAAATTTTTCCAAATTATGTCCTTTATCAGGTTTCCAAATAACATCCACATTTTCAGGTATGTCACTCTCCCTGGCACCAATTCTCTGTATTAATCCATTCATGCACTGCTATAAAGAACCACCAGAGACTAGGTAATTTATGAAGAAAAGTGACTTAATTGACTCACAGTTCCACAGGCTTAACAGGAAGCATGACTGGGAGGACTGAGAAAACTTACAATCATGGCAAAAGGTGAAGGGGAAGCAGGAACAATCTTCACATGGTGGCGAGAGAGAGAGAAAGTAAGGGGGAAATGCCACACACTTTTAAACCATCAGATCTCATGAGCACTCACTCACAATCACAAGAACAGCATGAAGGAGACTGACCCCTGATCCAGTCACCTCCCACCAGGTCTCTCCCCTGACATGTGAGAATAACAATCCAACATGGCTCTTCTGCCATGTGAGGACACAGAGCCAAACAATATCAGAATTGTTATGCAACAGGCTCCATATTTGAGTCTATTTTTTTCTCTTAGAAATATTAAGAGAATGTTCTTCTAACTTAGAATATTTTGAAATAGAATACTCTAAACATTATAATATTTAATATCTCCCCAATAAAAATAAAGATGATAGCAAAAAATACATCACCTTCTATATTCTAATTGTTATACAAAAATTGTTGCAATAACTGATGTCATTACCTAATCATTTCTACCAGCTAATGAGTTCTTGTTGGGAAATCATTTGACTATTATGCTTTTAATCATTGATAAGTAATTGCATAAAGTATACTAGACAGTCAGATAATATGTTTTCAGAAATACTGAACTTTGGTTTTAAAAATGATTATGAATACACTGCATATAAGATCACACATATTTTTCTTATGCATCATAATCTTAAACAAAAACTCAAACTAGGCTTACCAAGGAGGTTAATTTTAATATGTAACATTTCTGGGGTACTATATATGTGTCAAGTACCATGTCATAAACTTCACATATGTAAGAGCTATTACATATATTTATTATTTAATTAATCATCAACACCACAAGGCTTAAAAATAGATAAGCCATTTTTGAAGATAAGAGAAGATAATACTGTGCCCAATGTCATAAGCTAATAAAGACAATAAATTGAATTTGAACCCAATTTAGTCTGCTTACCAAACCAAAGCTTCTATTTTATGTAATAGAATTTTTCCCAAATAAGAGAGAAATATTTTCATTATATATATAATCTTGGGGATCTATACAACAAGAAATTGCCCATGTATTACACTTTTATAAAATTTACTACATACAACTAAAATGAATATTTGAGATGGTTAAAGTTAGATGGCTGCTTGGATTTCTTTATTGTTTTCATGGAACAATTTAACTGTTAGACCTATAATCCCAATATGACATAAAATTTATTGAAAATTTGGAACTAAGGCAAAATAAGATTGGAAGCATGTCCATCAAAAGAAATGTAGGGGCAATGGCCATTCAAAAGTTATGTAAGGAAAATATGAAGTTCTTAAATTCATTGTTAAATATCCTAAACTTGGTAAAATCACTTGTTAACTTATAGACATTTTTATGATAAAGATATACATGATTTTTGTGTGAAACATATAAACCCAAAGGCTTATGACTCTTTTAATCTGTTTTGATTCTAACTCAGCAATTTTCTCCTTTTAAAATATGCTAGTTTCTCAGATACTTTTTGAACCAGTTATAAATTTCTACTGGTTTCCTTATCTATTAATAAATTGAATAAAATTTTTGCCATGTCTTTATATTTCTGTGAGAGTTATAATTTTACTCTTTCGAAAATTATATTTTTACAAACACCAAGTTTATCAAGGACTATGGTCTTCTACCTGAGTCTGTGATGTTAGGTAGTCTTCGCCTACCATTAAGTTCTCAAGATGTTTATATAAACTTTTAAACCTTGATCTGGGTCTATTTTGAATAGGTAGACTTAATCCCAAGTATTTCAAAGCATCTATATATAAGCCATTGGGAAAAGAGAAATAGGCCATATGTCATATCCAGAGGGAATTTAAAGTCTTAAAAGAAGCAAAGATATTTAAGGCATAACTTATTTTTATATGACTCAACTTGTTGATAGTACAAATTTTAAAATATACTAATTTAAAACTTTAAAGATATACCACTATGATATTCTGCTCTGGGAAAAAGCATTGATTGACTGTCCTACCAGATGCACCACTATGTTTTCAATAATGCCTCACTTCCCTCCAGCTTTCTCCCAGTTCATAATTGGGCATGATTCAGGATATTGGTGTAGGGCCATTACTGTGGTATATGGAAATCCTGTAACAGGAAACCTTGGTTAAAGGACTTCCCAGCAGGCGTACAACACTTTCTTTAGAATAAGGCCAGAGTCTAAGACTTCCTACCCATTTCTTCTTTTCTCCTCCCACCTTACTGTCATATGTATCATGCCTGAAATATGGTCAGAAGCTCACACTGCCTACTCATCTTTATCACAAACACTCCTCCCAATAAGTTGTTTGCACGTATAATCCTTTCTTGACTCTGCTTCTTGAAGTACCCAAATTGGTAGGAAACTGAGCTGACATTTTTCTGACTTTGAAGGCTTTGTTTCTTTAAGGAGAACTACAAACCACTGGTCAAGGAAATAAAAGAGGACATAAACAGATGGAGAAACATTCCATGCTTGTGGTTAGGAAGAATCAATATCATGAAAATGGCCATACTGCCCAAAGTAATTTATAGATTCAATGCTATGCCCATCAAGCTACCATTGGCATCCTTCACAGAACTGGAAAAAAACACTTTAAACTTCAAATGGAACCAAAAGAGAGCCCATATAGCCAAGATGATCCTTAGCAAAAGAAGCAAAGCTGGAGGCATCACACTATCTGACTTTATACTATATTAAAATGCTACTATAATCAAAGCAGCATGGTACTGGTACCAAAACAGAGATATAGACCAATGGAACAGAACAGAGGCTTTGGAATTAATGCCACACATCTACAATTATCTGATCTTTGGCAAACCTGACAAAAACAAGCAATGGGGAAAGGATTCCCTGTTTAATAAATGATGTTGGGAACACTGGCTAGCCATGTACAGAAAGCAGAAACTGGACCCCTTCCTGATACCTTACACGAAAATAAACTCCAGGTGGATTAAAGATTTAAACATAAAACCTAACACTATAAAAACCCTCGAAGAAAATCTAGGCAATACCATTCAGGACATAGGCATAGGCAAGGACTTCATGACTAAAACACCAAAAGCAACGGCAACAAAAGCCAAAATAGACAAATGGATCTAACTAAACTTAAGAGCTTCTGCATAGCAAAAGAAACAATCATTAGAGTGAACTGGCAACCAATGGAATGGGGAAAAATTTTTGCAATCTAGCCATATGACAAAGAGTTAATATCCAGAATCTACAAAGAACTAAAGCAGATTTACAAAAAAGATTAAAAAAAAAAAAAACATTCAAAAGTGGGCAAAAGATATGAACAGACACTTTTCAAAAGACATTTATGAGGCCAAAAAACATGAAAAAATGCTCATCATCGCTCGTAATTAGAGAAATGCAAATCAAAACCACATTGAGATATCATCTCACCCCAGTCAGAATGGTGATCATTAAAAAAGCAGGAGACAACAGATGCTGGAGAGGATTTGGAGACATAGGAACACTTTTACACTGTTGGTGGGAGTGTAAATTAGTTCAGCCATTGTAGAAGACACTGTGGCAATTCCTCAAGGACCTAGAAATAGAAACTCTATTTGACCCAGCAATACCATTACTAGGTATATATACCATTACTGGGTATATACCCAAGGGATTATATATTGTTCTATTATAAAGACACATGTACATGTATGTTCATTGCAGCACTGTTCACAATGGTGAAGACTTGGAGCAAACCCAAATGCCCATCAATGATAGACTGGGTGAAGAAAATGTGGCACATATACACCATGGAATACTATGCAGCCATAAAAATGATGAGTTCCTGTTCTTTCTAGGGACATACATAGATGAATCTGGAAACAATCATTCCTAGCAAACTGACACAAGAACAGAAAAACCAAACACCACATGTTCTCACTTATATGCAGGTGTTGAACAGTGAGAACACATGGACACAGTGAGGGGAGCATCACACACTGGTGTATGTTGGGGGGGTGCTAGGGAAGGGACAGCAGGGTGTGGGGAGGTTGGGGAGGGACAACATGAGGAAAAATGACAGATATAGGTGACAGGGTTATGGAGGCAGCAAACCACCTTGACATATATGTACCTATGCAACAATCCTGCATGATCTGCACATGTACCCCAGAACCTAAAGTACAATAAAAAAAGGCTTTGTTTTTATTCCTATACAGTTTTAACTTTCTATCCCATCAATTATTTCTGAAGAAAAAAAGTTGCTATTAAAGAAAGAAAAATGATAACTTCACATTAACTTAATATGGTCAATGTCAATATGATTCTGATTTAATGAATAATTGCTAAGTAGGAAATTAGTTGACGCTTATGTAGAGAACACCACAAAGAATTTGTTCTGATGTGAACTGTTGAAAATCTTGTACTGTGTTATTCCACCGTGAAATTTATTACTATGGTCTTAATGTTTGACTCACTCCAAATTTCCTTTCAAAGCTGAATCCCCATTATGGTGGGGAAATGATTAGGAAGTGATTTAGGTTATGGCATCTCTGCCTTCATGAATGAGATCATCTTAGGAAGTGATTAGGTTATAGGGTCTCTGCCTTCATGAATGAGATCAGTTATCTTACAAAATAGATTTCAGGGAGCAGATTGCCCCTTCTGCCGTTAGACAGACCCAGTAAGAGGTGCCATTTCTGAAACAGAGTAAGCCATCACCAGACATCAAATCTGCTGGCACTTTAATCTTGCATTTCCCAGCCTCTAGAACTAAAAGTAATAAATTTTTATTTTTTAAAAAATTACCGAATCTAATATAGTTTCTTTTTCCAGAGACAGGGTCTAACCATGCTGCCCAGGCTGGCCTGAAACTCCTGGGCTCAAATGATCCTCCCTCCTTAGTCTCACAACTAGCTGGGACTATAGGCACATGCCACCACACCTGGCTTAGGGTATTCGGTTGTAACAGTGGGAATGCACTAAGACACTGACCATCTTAATGTATCTAGTTGGGGTTCTGAATAGTTAACCAGCTTCTTACCCTCCTTTCACATACTCAACATTCAAGAACCATTTAATAGCTTAAACAAAGTAAAATGAATAGTCAATGCTATCCCCATCAAGCTACCATTGATCTTCTTCACAGAACTGGAAAAAAATCACTTTGAACTTCATATGGAACCAAAAAAGAGCCTGCATAGTCAAGACAATCCTAAGTAAAAAGAACAAAGCTGAAGCCTTCACACTACCTGACTTCAAACTATACTAGAAGGCTACAGTAATCAAAACAGCATAGTATAGAGAGATAAATACCAAAACAGATATATAGACCAGTGGAACAGAACAGAGTCCTAGGGAGCAATGTCACACATCTACAACCATTTGATCTTTGACAAACCTGAAAAAAAAACAAGCAATGGGGAAGGAATTACCTATTTAATAAACAGTGTTGGGAAAACTGGCTAGCCATGTGCAGAAATTTAAAACTGGACCCCTCCCTGACACCTTACACTAAAATTAACTCCAGATAAGTTAAAGATTTAAACATAAGACCTAACGCCATAAAAACCCTAGAAGAAAACCCAGGCAATACCATTCAGGATATAGGCATAGGCAAGTACTTCATGACTAAAACACCAAAAGCAATGGCAACAATAGCCAAAATAGGCAAATGGGATCTATCTCAAAAGTTAATTAAGAGCTTCTGCACAGTAAAAGAAACAATCATTAGAGTGAACTGGCAACCAATGGAATGGAAAAAAATTTTTGCAATCTACACATCTGAAAAATGGCTAATATTCAGAATCTACAAAGAACTAAAACAAATTTACAGGTAAAAAACAAACAACCCCATTAAAAAGTGGCAAAGGATATGAACAGACACTTTTCAAAAGAAGACAGTTATGCAGCCAGCAAACATATGAAAAAATGCTCATCATCACTGGAATCATCAGAGAAATGCAAATCAAAACTACATTGAGATACCATCTCACACCATTTAGAATAGTGATCATTAAAAAATCTGGAGACAACAGATGCTAGAGAGGATGTGGAAAAATAGGAACACTTTTACACTGCTGGTAGGAGTGTAAATTAGTTCAACCATTGTGGAAGACAGTGTGGCAATTCCTCAAGGATCTAGAAATAGAAATACCATTTGACCCAGCAATCCCATTACTGGGTATATACCCAGATGTTTATAAATCATTCTATCATAAAGACACAGGCACATGTATGTTCATCACAACACTGTTTACAATAACAAAGGCTTGGAACTAACCCAAATGCCCATCAATGATAGACTGAATAAAGAAAATGTGGCACATATACAGCATGGAAGACTATTCATCCATAAAAAAGGATGAGTTCATGTCCTTTGCAGGGACATGGATGAAGTTGGAAACTATCATTCTCAACAAACTGACCCAAGATCAAAAAACAAAACACCACTTGTTCTCACTCATAATTGGGTGTTGAACAATGAGAACACATGGACACAGGGAGGGGAATATCACACACTGGGACCTGTTGGAGGGTGGGGGTTCTAGGGGAGGGATAACATTAGGAGAAATATCTAATGTAGGTGATGGGGGGATGTATTCAGCAAATCACCATGGCATGTGTATTTCTTTGTAACAATCCTGCACGATCTGCACATATACCCCAGAACTTAAAGTATAATTTTAAAAAATGAAGAAAAAAAAAAGAAAGTAGAGAACAACAACACCTTTCTTTCTATTAATTGTAGAAAGAGAAAAGGCCAGGTTGACAAGGAATTGCAGAGACCAAGTCAAGTCACAGAGAGGAGAAGCAGTGCAGAAAACTTCAGCATTTCTGGCACCATCAATCACTGAAAACGTGTCATCAGAGCAAGGTCATCTGTAACTGGCAATGCTATAACCATAATAGATTGTTTAGGTAAGGGAACCAGTGTATCACCTAATACAGCAATTACCACTCATTTTCAGGTTTCAAGGGAAAAATATCAGGAAACCAGAGTACAGATTTATTATGCAATCAGTTTTTCTTCCTGCATGTAATTGTATTCTCCTAATTTAACCTGTTGAAATTCCTTTCTACTATTAATAAATTTAAGATAGTTTGTTAAGCTGGGCGTGGTGGCTCACGCCTGTAATCCCAGGACTTTGGGAGACCGAGGAGGGCAGATCACGAGGTCAAGAGATCGAGACAATCCTGGCCAACATGGTGAAACCCTGTCTCTACTAAAAAATACAAAAATTAGCTGGGTGTAGTAGCATGCGCCTGTAGTCTCAGCTACTCGGGAGGCTGAGGTAAGAGAATTGCTTGAACCCAGGAGGTGGAGGTTGCATCGAGCCGAGATTGTGCCACTGCACTCCAGCCAGGTACCTGGCAACAGAGCAAGACTCTGTCTCCAAAAAAAAAAAAAAAAAAAAAAAAAAAGATAGTTTGTTAAATGTGAAATCTATATTCTGTAAAACTATGGGAAATTTATCTAAATCGAGTTTTTCCTTTGCAGTAAAATCTGTATTCTATTATTATTATTTAGATCAACAAGATGAGTGGTATGAAAAGTGAGTAGACTGGAAACAAGAAATACATAACTTGACTTCTAGACTACTGGTATAATTGTTGCAAGGAACCCTACAGAAACTGTATTGTACCATTTTAAAAGATGAAATGAAGCTAGCATACTGAAACATACTCTCAAGCTGGCAGTCTAGAAATCATCCTTAGTTACCTGTCAAGCACCCATACATAATTCTGTGGAAACAAGTAATAGTAGTTTGGATTTAATGAATACTTAAGGTTAGATGTTAAAGTGTAGAGCTAAGCTTTACTCTCTGAGACATCCGTTTGCATACAAGAATTTCAGCAGGGGCTTAGTTATCACGTGGTTGAAATGAGATAGAAATTCTGCATTCTGGTCTCTGAAGTTCAAGAAATGTCAAACTGATTGGTGACACTCAAGGTCCTGATAGCTGGGAAGAATAACCAGGGACTCCGAGAAGCGAAAAAATAGAAAACCAGAGATAATTGACTGGACATGCAAATGCCAACACTGAAACATTTCAGAGAAATAGCATTAGATAATTTTGCTTTAAAATTATCACTTGATATAAAGTGAACTTGTAACAGCAGGAGTCAGGGCATTAGAGTCAGCAGAAAAAAAGTGACCCAGGAAGCCCTTAAGAGGCCAAGACATCCCAGGATTCTGCATGGCTTTCAGTAACATCACTGCTTTCACAGTGAAACCCTGTGACTGCCTAAAGGTTCATGCCTTCAATGACTTGCCTATGTGTGTTCTGTCTTGCCAGGCAGAGAACAGCAAATAAGCAATAGAAAAGACTGAGTCATTAAAAAGTGTAAAATATCTGAAATTATTCATAAAGTTGCAGGAAGTAAACATATTTAGAAAGTGAGAAATTATGAAAGAAAAATTAAAGTACAAACATGAAAGGTAATTCTGTAAAACAAACTTTTTCAAAGTCATAAATTCCTTTTGTTCCCTTCATCCGTCATATATTTTGTTTCAGGATTAATATTACCTTGCTGGAAAAAAATGTGAATCTTTGTTTGACTCATTCACTCACTTTTCATTGTAATATGCTAGTGTCTCATTTTATTCATTTGCAACTTCTTTCATTTGTTCATTACTAACAATAACAAACAATGCCATTACAAATTGAAAAAAGATTATTGAAATCATAATTTTTTATGACACCTAATATATGCTTTGCAAACATAGGCATGCACATAGCTAAATTTTACATTTCTTATTAAGAAAATCAAACATTAGATTTTATATTGGGAGCTCTGTAATTTGGAATATTGATAATTCTGATGTTCTATGTTCAGTGTCTCAATCATTCAACCTCTAAAATCATAGAGATATTTCCCATTTCCATTTTCATCCTCATAGGTATGTTTTTAGAACTAATGAGATAACATTTATAATCTGAGGGAGTAGATGACTTTCTTTCTCAAGACATTAGTGTGCAATTTAGTACTTATGAAGAAGCAATTTACTGAATGGCACCCTAGTGGTATAAGAAATATTTCAAGGACTATTCCATTTCGAGAAAGTGAAAAATTGGTGGATTCTGCCTAGCAGAGCCTGACAATATGTGTAAGTTAAAAAGTTTCCAATAATTAAAAAAAAAAAAAAAAAACTAATCAGGGCGGCACTCACTGGCTCATACCTATAATCCCAGCACTTTGGGAGGTCAAGGCAGGTAAACCACCTGAGGTCAGGAGTTTGACACCAGCCTGGTCAACATGATAAAAGCTCGTCTCTACAAAAATACAAAAATTAGCCGGGTGTGGTGGTGTGCTTCTGTAGTCTCAGCTACTCAAGAGGCTGAGGCAGGAGAATGGCTTGAACCCAGGAGGCAGAGGTTGCAGTGAGCCGAGATAACACTACTGTACTCCAGCCTGAGCCACAAAGTGTGATTCTGTGTCCCAAAAAAAAAAAATAGAAAAAAACACTAATTAGTATGTCTTCTCATATTTTTTTTGACTTTATACTTTCCTAATGAATTTTCATTTCTCCTGGAGACAATGTTTTCTTTCATTCTTAATATTATCTTGTGAAAAATGTAAGTTTTTAAGTTTTATATTTAACTCATTCTTGTTTTTATATCTTACTGCTTCATCTCATCCATTTATCATTCTTCTCAAATGCCCACTATTTCTGTAAAATGCAGATATATGTATAATCATTTAAAAATATTTAATATGAGAAAAGATTTTAAATCAGCTGCATGGTGGCAAATGAATAGGCTGAATGAAATAATACAACCCTGAAATAATCTGTAATGACTAACATGTACCATTTAATTATTAAAAGAGATACTATCAGCTGTCATAAAATTTGGTAGCAAGAAGTTCTTTGAAAACCAGAAAGAGAAAAATGAAAACTTCATATCTAAGAGTAAAAAATTATTTACAATGCCAATCTACTTAAGCTGATTAATGTAATAAAGTTTTTGGATAAAGTTCAATAAATACAAAATTCCTAGAAGTCACAATTAATTACACACACCTCAGAAGGTCTACCAGCACCTCAAATATTTTGGTGTTTGTATTTTTCACTCAATAGTGTTTCACTGCCTAGTATATTAACTCTAAAACAAGAGAAATGTAATTCCAGAATATCAAAACAAAGGTAAAGAGTAGACCAATTATTTAATTGTTTTAAGACTGGAATAATGCTTTATGTTCCCTCTAGCCTTCATAAATGCCTTCAAAAAGAGTTGTTTACAAAACTACCGAACGAATGAATAAATACATAGCTCTATCACTAACCTTGTGAAAAAGTAACAACTTTCTTTAAAGGCCCCCAGTGTTTACCTAAACACCATAGAATAGATTTATTTCAGTATATATTACCCAACTCTAAACTGTGCTCATATGCTTCTTATATTGAAATTGGACCCTGGTTTACTGTTTTCAAAATAAGCCAAATTAATTTTACACATATAAATGTTTCAACTCTTCCACAAATTTTACAAGCAATGTGGACCTGCATAATGTTCCCACGAAGACTTTTAGACCAATGAAACAAGAGAGGGAATTAACAACTTTGAATAAATGTGAAATGTATATGCCTATACTTGGGTAGAAATGCCTAATTATTTTATTATTCTCCTACTGAGATAGTCTCTATCCATGGAAGGCAGTAAAACACAGTAGTTAAGATTGCAGGCTCCAGACTCAATGCTTGGATTTGTGCCTTAGATTCTCAACAAACTGCAACCTATAAAGTCTCAGTTTACACATGGATGAAATGTATGTGATGATAGTTCCCATTCCATAAATGCCTTATGAGCATTAAATGAGATAATAAAGATAAAGCATTTTACCTAGCACATAGTAAGTGCTTAAAAATTAACTAATAATTATAACTATCCATCTGCTATATTTGAGACAGCAGAATTAGAATATACAATAAAAGACAAACTTTGCTTTTTTAGAATAAAATGTTGCAGTTGAAAACATGCTGTTCTTATGCTCAATTTATCTGCCTCCATATCTTGTATCTTTCCCCCATTTTAGTTTGAGATTTTTGGTTGTTGTATTTTTTAATTTTGAAGGGACAGAAAATTGATTAATTAAATTCACTAATTTTTAAACTTGTTCACTCACTGTTGTAACTGACTTTTTTTCCAAATTGATTTATAGCATTTTATAATTAGAACACAGATACAACAAAAACAGTGTTTAGATACGAAAGTATTTTTTTTAATTTGCTGTTAAGTATGACGATCAGAATTGCAATTACTAAAAAGTGTTGCTTTCTTTTCCCTTAATTCTAGTAGAACAGGTGGTCAATTACTGACTCTCACCTGAAACTTTCTCCTTTAATTTTAATTGTATTTATTTATTTATTTTTGTAGAGATGTGGGGAAGGTCTCACTTTGCTGCATAGGATGGTCTTGGACTCTTTGCTTCAAGTAATGCTCTCACTGTGGCCTTCCAAAGTGTTGAGATTACAGGCATGTGCCACCATGCTCACACCTTTTCTTAAACCTAAGCAGTGATGAGTTGAGCCCATACAATACAATGTAAAGGGGAAAAAAAACAGGCTTTATTGGTGGGGCACTCAGTGCAGAAAAAAGGCAATTGTGCTACCCTCCAGTAATTCATATATATGTTTGAGAGATTAAAATAAAAAAAGACGACTCAATTTTTAATTACTTTCTATATTTTATATTCTTCATGATTGTGTGCATGACTTTCAGGGCACAATGACCCTGTCTACTTAATTTTTACAAAAATTAAAAAGAAAAAATCCTTAAGACTTCACTAGGTAGGTTTTCTTACAAAAATAACTCGCTACTGATGGTTTCATACAGTTAAATAAATTAACTAATGATTTTAGCAGTAATTATAGTTGCAGCTTTTATCTTTTTCTTCCTGTTTTTGTCTCTGCTTTCATTCTTCAGTATCTACAAACAATTCTGTGATATGTAATTGTCAAAAGGTATAGCATATGTTGCCCTCTAGTGATTCACACGAACACAGGAAAAGTCACGTAGACTGTCTCAGCTATCCATATCTGTATATGGACTTCTTATGTCATCATGCAAAATCTGTAAACTATTTTCCATTATTTCAATATTTAGATTCTTTAATAGCTTCAGTGTTTACATTTTAGTTTATTATTACACAAGTCCAACTCAAACTCTGTTCTCTTTTCTTTATAAAAACAAGCGAGTAAGCAAAAACAAACTTTAAGAAAGCCTAATAATATATGAAATTCTCAAATGAGAAAAAGATTTCTACTTTATTTTAGTTAGTTCTAATTATATTTTTGTGGAGTGATTTTAATCAAATAACTCATTGATCTAAATGTATGTCTGTTAAAAGTTAATCAACTTTTCTTAAGTTAGTATTTCCCTAATATAAGAAGTGACAAGTAGAATTAAACACGTCATGAAAAGGTCTAAAATAATACATATTGGTGATATACAGTTACTATGTCTAGCAGAATTGCCAGAGATGTTTGTTTAAGAGCATCTTTGTCCTCAAATCTGACTCAGGATATCTGGGAATGCTGCCAAGCAAGCTATGCTTTTATTTGGTTCCTAAGTGATTCTTGACTATTTCAAAAGCTGCCCTGCTCTGGGCCTTTCCAATGTCTTTTCATAACATTTCACATGTCCCTTTGCTAGATTAATATTCCTATCTTTAGGCATCACAGTTTTTCAAGTATGGCATTTAAGTAAAAATACTTTGAACATATAATTTTGTAACCTTTTATGATTTTTCTTAGGCAACATTGTCTCTTATAATTTTATTTTAATTTTATGTAACAATTTAGGCTCTACATTAATGAGATTTCATTCAAAGTAATTAGATTTCTAAAGAAATAGGAGGGCTTCCTAACTTATAGTAGATCACAAGAAAAATGTTCTACTATATCAAGCTATTGAAGATAATATTTGAAAAGATTTAAAAATTATAATTATTTCTTGGTTGGAACTAGAGAAATGAGAGATGCAAAATATTTCAGAGTAAAATTTCATTTAAAATTATTTGAATAGTATCTACTTTTATTTTTGATAAATTATTTTGAAAAAATGATTGATAAAGTTGCTGACCTATAAAAATCAAAGCTTTACAAAGATTTACTTGACATTTAAATTAGGAATACACCCTGTAAGAAACCTGTAAAACCTTAGTTTTAGCTAAGAGCTTACTAAACTAAGAGCCAGAATTAAATACTGTATTTGGAAATTGTTAAGGTAAAAGGAAAAAGAAGAATGAATCATATTTCCCATGGCATTTTTGCCAGTTTTTCTATGATGGTCTTAAAATATCTTCTATTTTAAAATAACATAGTAAGAGGAAACATTTAAAAATCAAGTCTAAAATTTAACTTGAAGTTCCTATTCTATACATGGGAAATTATAAACTACAGAAGACATCTTGTGACTGAATAAGTCTGACAATTTTGTCTCAAAGTCAGGCTCCATCTACTGATGCTGAAACAAGCCATTTGTGACATTTATAAACAATTAATTCAATGAAAACCTAATCATTTACGTTAGAAGCTTGTAAACCAATAAACCATAGCTAATCTTACTAAAATGTTTTCTCACACTGCTCATGCAAAAATCAACACAACTAGCAAAAGAAGTCCTCATTACAAACTCCAGTAGGACAGTCTTGTTAGCACCACCCGACTTTCTTACTGCCCACCCTCAGGTTCTCTGAAAGATCAGTTTACTCTCTTTCACTCACATCGTAACTACAACATACCAAACACCTCCTAAGTATGGGAGAACTCTGCATGATTCTGCACTAGATACCAAGGTAATATCTATATTGGCCTCAGGTCCTCAAAAAGCTTTCAACCTCAGACGAGAAGTGACAAAACAAAAGAGCTAAATATAATACAAAATCATAAAATAAAGAGTACTGAGAAGGAGAAAATAATATTTTTGATAGTTTGAAAGAGGTATATCACCATTTTGTTAAAATGATTAGAGATTATTCCATAGAAAGATAACATTTGAATTAATTGAGAAGTAATAATTGGAAATTGACAAGTAAAGCTATAGAGAAGGCTTTCAGGTTACTCCTGAGAAATATCAGTAGAGTTGTGGAGTCAGGAATGTGAGGGCAGGGTCCAGGAAATGTATTCTAGTTTGTTTCTTGAAGTCTTAGTGTTGTGGGTTTTTTCCCTTCTCTTTACCTAATGCTACAACATTAGGTAAGCAACATTGTTGCTTTGCTACAACAAGCAAACAAACAAACAAACTCAAGACTGGGTAATGCATAAAGAACTGAGATTTATTTTCTCACAGTTCTAAAGGCTGGGAAGTCAAAGATCAACGTGCTCACAAGCTCAATGTGTGGTGAGAGCTGCTCTGCTAACAAGATAGCAATTTCAAAGCTGCGTCCTCTGCGGGGAGTTACACTGTGTCTTCACGTGGCAGAGCTCTCATAACCCAAACACCTCCTAAAAGGTGTGCAAATGTATGTCCCCCAAAAACATGGTTGAATTGACTATTAAGTTTGCAAAACATGAATTTTGAGGGACATATTCAGACCATAGCACTTCACATCTGGTTCCTGTAAAATCTCTTGAGTTTTCCCACTTCTTTGGTTCCTTCTAAGTATTTGTTACTCTTCTTTCACTCCTTTAATGTTGGAGCTCCCCAGAGCTCTTTGCTCCTTATGTGTTCAATGTATATTATCTCCAGCTATAATTTCAGTTTATAGTTTCACCTACTGTCTATATGATCCTATTTATCAAATATAGCACTTTAAACCTCAAAAATGTATCCAGAGCACATGCTGGGCAGTGCCTTTGAGATCCCTCTTTGAGGACTGAGGAACTAATTCACCCAGCTGCTTGGGATGTTGTAGTTCTCATATAAATTATTTGCAAAAATTACATTCATTAGAAAAAGCTGCTTTGTCCCAGGTCATACTTTCTCCCTGGGGAGCCCTGCCTCCAATAACTTCTGAATATAGAAATACAAAGGTCTATCTTATTATAGGCAATATTGGACAATTCTGAAGGGTCATTCCAAAACTGAAGATTTCCTGAGATGAGATAAGGTCTCTTTTGAAAATGTACCCTTCATCTCAGAGTGGACTTTTTTTGCAATGTCTAGTTGTACTAGACTCCCTTCTACTTTGATAACACGGGCTTTTTAAAATTAAGATACTAAAAATTAAGCTCATTATCTATTTCCCTAAAATATTCTTACTCATTTGTTTCATTTGGGAATATTATGTGCCATACATGCCAGTGGTGCCATCCTCATGTATACCCTTGTTTTTAAAACATCTACTTTATCCACAGTCTGAAAGGGGTTGCCTATGTACTCCAGGAACTGACATCAATTCAACCAGGAGGAGTCACCTAATTCAATCAGGAATTTGGGATAGAACATAAGACAGAGACACTGAGTTAGTCAAATGCTGTTTGACTCTAGAGTGTAAGTAACATTGGAGCCACATTTTATTTCATGCCAAGCCCAAATCAAGAAACATCTGACTTTATAGAAGAGACAATACTATCAACGTTGCTGAAGAAGCCAGACTACAAAGGGAACAATAAAGTAAATTGGTGGAGGAAACATAAATGGGAACTCACTTACCCTAAGAAATAGTAATAGGTAAGATAGAAGCCTGATTACTTTAAAATTCCCCTGTATGAAGAGTTGCTTTTTAAAAACTTGTTTTCTAAAATTACCCTGAAACCTTAAAATAAATACATTTCCCATCAAATAAAACATTATACAACATATTCCCTGCTTGGTAAACAGCACCACAATCTAACCTTTTGTTTCCATCAGAAACCTGAGAGGGATTGAGGCCCTTTACTTACAACCCAGAGCAGAATAGCCAAAAAAAAAAATCGTTCCATTTTTGTTGACACTGTTCTCTCTCTCAAATCATATTGCAATTACCTAAACTCAGAATTTTTTTATTCTTTGTCTGTCCTGATCTTCTCCAATCTGTCCTTCATATTTATGAGTGTTTTCATTTACATATTAATCTGATGGTGTCATTCCTTTGTTATAATAAAAATTATTTCAACTTCATCTCTGAGATAAAACATAATCAGCTGTAATAGTATACAATGCACTTTCTTTTGTTTTTAATTGCATGTTAGGTTTTGGGGTACATGTGAAGAACATGCAAGATTGTTGCATAGGTACACACGTGGCAGTGTGATTTGCTGCCTTCCTCCCCTTCACCTATATCTGGCATTTCTCCCCATGCTATCTCCCCCTAACTCCCC
>PVKP010004275.1:11423-99533 GCA_004027715.1 Plecturocebus donacophilus | reverse complement strand
GGAAGTCTTCCCTACCTTGCCACCTTGGGGTCCTACAACAGAATGATGTGCTGCCCCCTACCCTGAAATACCGGTAATGCTCTAGGGTAGGACTCACCTCTGAATTGACCTCCTCTTTGATGAAAGTCTCCAACATTCCTCAAGAAAAACTAGCCTCGCCATATTTGCAAGAACATGTGGCTTGTTCAAATGAAACACTGATTCATTTATTTATTCATTGATTTATCAAACATTTATTAAATTCCATTGCTAGGCACAGAAGAAACAAAAATAAATGAGATGATTACCTAAAAATTTCTCCTTTCATGTGCCTTGTACAGGTCTCCTACTGTTGTTATAGAATTTACTTCTATTATGATATTTTGTTTGTTTGTCTACTCATAAAATGTAGTAAGTAAACTTTTGGATTACCAGTGACTAACACAGTGACTGGATAATAGGCGGTGCTAGGTAAATATTGTTGGATGGAACAGAAGCAATCTGTACTATTGAGGTATTTACTGTCCAGCACAAATTTGCATGTGACCAAGGTAACAGAAAACTAAAATTAGGTATCAGTGCAGTGGTGATCAGTATCCAATCGCCAGCTAGTTAAACTCTTCATCCTAAGTCAGAGAATTATCTCTTATCAGTGGGATCAGGATTTCTTATCCTTCTGCATTCATTCAATCTTTCCATCATTCAATAAACATTTGTTGAATCTTTAGCAGGTACTGACTAAGACAAATCTGCTGAATCCTTTGGTGTTCAACATTTATTCCTTACCGATTTGGAAGAAAAGAACTCTCATTTTATTCTGGGAGTTTGGTACCACGTAGGACCAGTAATCTTAATGAGCAGCCTTCTAGGTGACAGAGTTCAACAGGGACATCCTCATGATCTAGAGCACGGAAAATCCATTTCCCAAAGCAGCCAAGGAGGCAAGGCCAGATGTCCCTGTACACTAGGCATAATAAAGTATTGATTCTTTTCAAAGTTTTGTAGAGGTATCATAATGTTATTCTGAATCACATTACCTTTAAGCTCTTTTGGTGGAAAGCCCCCAAAAACTTCTTAGCTTTCTTCTCTCTTTGCCTATTATTCTTATTATTGGTCAATTGTCAAATCTTTCCAGTTTTGAAATTATAAAACTTCTACTAGATTCCAGGACTCCTTCAAAGTCTTTTCTCTAAATGTTTTTAGTAAAACATAGCATGTGGTCAGGATGACCTCTTGTTTATTTTTTTTAAGGCTGGGCACTTATTATTCCTTGGGCTCTTTCTTTTTCTAGATTCTGGCTTATTTTTGTCCATGTTTATTACATTCTCATTGCAAAAACCTAATTAATATCTCAAGGCTCTTACAGTTTGAATATCATATCTCAAATTTCATTGACAGTTTTCTGATCCCAAAGCCAAATCAATTCTTCAGGTTTAGAAGAGAGTCTATGTTTAATTTTTTAAATGAAAGTCAAGAAGACAGAAGTGAGACCACTTTTTGCTTTAATATGAAAATTAGTGAGAATATGCAGCTCCTTTGTTTCTTGTTGACTGTCTTAAAAGTGATTGGTGCTGAGTTTTTTGGGCTGCTGTGCATGTCAGTACAAAACAAGCACTCCATAGTCACTGAAATTTGAGATGGAGCCACAGAAGACAGGTGCCAAGAACTAATGAAAGGCTAAGGAAGTTCAGGTTAAGCATGGACTCAAATGCGTCCAGGAATTCTGAAGGATCCCAGGGAGCTCTGACTTACCCTAGAAGGATCTCAGGTGGTTCAGATGAAAACAATGCTCCCTGTTCCCTGAATATTTCAGAGCCTCTAAGTGTTCCCTTCAGATGATCTCTCAACCAAGGAATAGAATAATTCTGTCCTTGTTGTAAAGCCCAGTTCTAAACCAAAACTGAAGGAGTTCAGAAGCTAGTTGCAGAGGTTTTGAAATTCAGGGTGGGGATCCTTTTGCACAATTGTGCAAGATAGAAAGAATATGAAAGTGGAGTCAGTGGCATGTCATGAAGTCAAAATGTCATCTTAAACACATGATTGGTATAAGAGTATTGGGTAAAAAGAAAATAGCACTTCTTAAAAGTATTTCTTCTATGTCCAGCACAATGCTAACTGTTCCTGCCAACTGTGAGGGGCGTTTAGACTGGTGTGTTTGTTCATGTTCATCTTATTCACAGGCTTATTTGATCAGGGAACACATGGTGCTCATTACATGCATGAGAATTGGCTATGAGGCAGAATAGTAATTCTGGTTTCCTATTCTTGGTTCCTGTTGCTGCCAGAGATGAGAACTGAATTACCTGGCAGAGTTTCAGGATTTGCTTTTCTTGACCTGCAAAATGGTGATAATGGTCATTTCCTCAGTTGGGAGAGAAATGACATCTCAAAAGGCAACTGTGGCACACTGGAAATAATACGGGATTTGGCATTTGGAAGATCTTGGCCAGAATTAAATTTATGGCATTTATTAACTGTGCACCCTTGTCCCAATCACTTAATCTTTCTAAGCCTTAATTTCCTCAGCTCTTATGGGGGGATAAAAATGCCTGCCTCACAGGATCATTGTGAGTATAAATTGGGATAAAGTATATAAAAGTACTTTGCAAACTTTAGAAACATTTAGCCAGAGTAATTTTTTGGTGTGTGCCAGGAACTCTCCTAGAGGCTATGCTCATGCATCTATGTGGCATTGTGCAAAGAACTGGCAATACAAAGACATGTAATAAAAATTGGAAAATTGGTAAAGAGCACACTCTGCTCTTAAGGAATTAAAAGTACAGTGGAGAGATAGAAATGTAAATAAATGATTATAATTTCATGAGGTAATATATTTAGTAGTGCTAAGCATACAGTGCAATGGGATTAGAAAGAGATAAAATTTCTGAGCTGGGAAACAAAAGATGGATTAAACATTGCCAGGTAGACATATTTGTGGGGGTTTCAAGGGAGAGTTCCTCAAGTACAATGCATATTATATGTATTATTATTATTAAATATAAATTATCCAAACTGTACCCACATAATCTGACTATAGATCATTTGGTCATTTTAATAAGCAAGTTGTATAATATAAAGAATTTCATCATGTTCCTTTTAAACTTTTAACATAGATATTAAAAAACACACAGTGCTACATACATGAAAACTTCTGTTCAACAGAGGTGTTTTGAGTTGGACTGGAATTAGGCTGATACAGAGAGATTTCACCTTGTAATAACATCAATACAATGGCAAGAGCAGACATCAGTTGATGTTAATGTTGATGATATTAGGCAGATGTCTGACATCTGTCTAGGTAACTGCCCATTCACTCTGGTAATCATAATTAGAGGTTCAGTACTGAGCATCTGAGTGGCACAGACAATGCTCTTTGTGTCTGTGCAGGACATTGCCCTGGGAGCCTTCTCCCCTCTCTTTTCCCCTGCTCAGAAGGATCTAGGAAACACAGATTCTAATGCAAGGTATGCCTTTCTTGTTCTGAACTACCTGCATATGCTCTGTGCAATAATGGAGCAGAGTCCAGATTTAACTGCACAAAATGAAAATCCAGGCTTTTCTGTTCAGTTGCCTTTGCCATGATACGAGCAAAAAGGTTAAATCCAGCTTCAGCTGAATATATAAGTTTGAAGGATTCCAGTAGAATCTATTCCATGTGGAAACAATAGAGCAGACCTCTACAGCCTGTTTGGAAGCCCAACGAGCATGTGTGCAAGGGGTGTCTATGGCCACCCCCAACCATACACTGCCAGAGCTTTCCTAACCAAGAAGGACAGGGGAGAGCATGTAGGTCCATCTCAGGGACTAAAATGACACAGGAATTTGAACTGAATGGAAAGTTGGTAAACGGTGGTGAGTGACTGAATGAAATCCATACTCTTCCCACTTCCTATTGCAAATCAGATCAGGAAATTAGGGCTTTAAAAAGTCAATTATTTTCTAAGAATAGTGATTGAGATTCTCAGGAGGGTCCAGATGTGATTCCCAAATATTTATTGTCTAATTCGTCTAATGCTTCTTAACCAACAACCATTCACCATACTAAGAAATTTTTAGGATTCAAAGGGATACATTATCTTGCTGCTTAGCAAGATGTCAAAGAAAAAAAGCAAGCATTTTTACACAAACTTGTTTATGTGTGATATTTGACAAGCATTATTGAGTGCCTCTACGTGCTCATGCATCTATGTGACAGTATGCAAAGAGGCGGGGATACAAAGATGCAGAACAAATGAATTCCTGTACAACTTCTGATGTGATAGTAAAGGAAAACACGGCATTGGGTCAGAGACAGGACATTGGATGGGCACACTGGGAGAGAAGCTGGTTTAAGAAGACAACAGCACTGAAGAAAGTCAGCTTCATTAACTAAGCAGGAGGTTTGGAGGGAACTCAGATTGGGGCTGATTGTAGAATACATTAGTGGTAAAAATGATTACCCAACCACCAAACAAATCCAGGAAGACTTAAAAATCAGGTTGAATTGGGACAATTTACAAGTGACATCAACAGAAACTGACAGTATGTGTTGTTAATCACACAGATATCATTCACAGAAATCTTCCTCAAAGGAACACATGGAATTGATTTCTTTTTATGAAAATAAAGGAGAGAACTGTCCCCATATAGTATGTTTAGCACAGGGACTTGCCGAAGGACAGACGTATACTATCAAAAGTAAACCCTAAACCACATTTTCTGTGAGCTTCATTCTATCTGACTTCCTAATTTTAGAGAGAAAAATGAAGAGGTAAAATTAATAAAGAATTTACCTCCACTTTGCCTCCCTTACCAAAAGATAGCCCAAAAAGGGTCAGAAGGATCAATGGAGATACAAACAAATGGCCTTTAAAAAGACATGCTTTTTAGGCCAGGTGCAGTGACTCACACCTGTAATCCCAGCGCTTAGGGAGGCCAAGGCTGGCAGATTGCTTGATTTAAGGAGTTCAAGTCCTGTCTGGGCTACAAAGTGAGACCCTATATCCATAAAAAAATAAAAAAAAATAGCCAGGTATGGTGGTTGCATGCCTGTGGTCCCAGCTAATCAGGAGATTCCGGCAGGAGGATTGCTTGAGCCCAGTAGGCAGAAGTTGCAGTGAGTCGAGATCACACCACTGCACTCCAGCCTGGGCAACACAGCAAGGCCATGTCTCAAAAAATAAAGAAATAAACAAAAATAAAAAGATATGTTTTCTATTTATTGCAGAAAGTTTTTCTATATTCTCTTCATAAGTTCATATATATCACTATACAAATAGCAAATAGTCACATTATAATTGATGATGCAATCAGGGTCTGCCAGTGACAAAATTCTAAAAGAGGAAGATATCTCCACAGTTTCCCAGTTGTAGCCTTATAGACCTAGAAAACCTGATACCCAGAAGGAGCACATGGGCAGAATGAAACTGGCAGAAGGCTGATTTACTGTCGTCTAAGGATGGTGGATAGGATGGAAAATCTGTTTGCTAAACCATGAACAAGAAGAAGGTGGGCAAGATTAGGATGAAAAGGGAGAATGTTCATTCTTTCACTTATTTATTCAACATTTATTAATCTTCTAATATACAGCAGGTATTGTCCTAGGCACAAGAAAAGTTGATGTTCATGAATGGAGGGTTAGGCCAAGGGATGTGGGGTTTTTTTCAGAGATGATGCACTCTTTTACATGGTGCCCTTAGGGTTGTATAAGGATTTACTTCTTAAAGGAGCTGTAACATACCAAACACTGTCTACCTAGGGATTCCCTCCGATGAGGTTGGAAGAAAACCAATAAAGAGAGGAAAATTTTATTTTGGAATTTCTTATAAATGTCTCAAACTCTTGAATTCAAATATGTGTATTTACTTGAGGACCACAAAAGAGTGGAGAATTGGGACAGACCTCCAGAAATTTATTTAAGTCTCCAAAGTTTCTGTGAATGACAAATTGGGGTTAAAACACTGTATCTGGATGATTTAAGTATAAATGAGTAGAAACATATGGATTCTATTTCCTTCCAATTGTATATGAGTTTAACAATTAAGCACAAAAAGGTGGTTGGGGCAAAAGGCTTACTATGGCTTTATTAAATCCAAAATATGGAAGCAGTGCTTAGAGAACCAGCTGGCAAAGCAAATGGCTCAGGTTGCCATAAGAAATTGAATCTGGATTTTCTTCTCTCTCTCCCTCCATCTTTTCAGGTTTCTCACTGTCCTTCTCTGTTACTGTTTTTGTCTGTCTCTCCTGATCTTCTTCCCCCATCCATCTCTGGATTCAGGCTACCATCTGGGTGCTCACGGACATCTTGAAAGCACATTTCCTAGCTGTCTAAAAGCAATAGACTGAGTCCTCTTCTGTTGGTAGAATTCCACCAATGATTTCCAATTTAAAGGAAGAAAAAAAAATCAGTAGCAGGTGTTGCAGCTCTTCAGGGAGAGTGTTGTTTACTATGGCTGTTCTCTAAAAAAAATATTAGGACTTATCCTTCAGTGGATAATATATTGCTTCATATAATTTTGCATTATGACCTTTTCTTTACTTATTTCTCTGGCCCTTCTACTTTAACTCGGGCTCCCAACTTGCACTTCGCTGTATAAGTTTGATACAAAGGAATTAAAAGCCATTTTTCCATTTGTTGTTAAGCATGGCTGAGGAATGTGCTCAGAACTTAGTTAAAAATACGACCGAAATTACATAATAGTTATGCACTTGGGAGTAGGCTAAGTGCTTTTGAAGCAGCAGCAGGGGAGTTTGGGAGGAGAGGATGTACTGAAGCAGAAGCTAAAGGCTAGGAGTAACAGGATAGATTTGCGATTCCTATCTTTATTTAAAAGTACAAGTCTCAGGCTGCTACAACACATGGGTAGCTTTAAAACAACAGAAATTTATTGCTCACACTCCTGGAGGCTTGGAAGTCCAAGATCAGGGTGCCAAGAGTCAGTGTCTGGTTCTGGCCTATTTCCTGGTTCATAGATGGTAACTTTTAGCTCTGTCCTCATGCGGTGAAAAAGGCAAGGCCTCTTTTTGAAGGGCACTAATCCCATTCATGAGAGTGGAGTCCTCATGACCTAATCACCTCCCAAAGGCCTCACTTCCTAATACCATCTCACTGGGAATTGTTTTAACATATAAATTTGGTGGGGAGGTGGCAAAAAAATTCAAATCACACGACTCAGAGAAATACTATAAGCAATTAGGGAAAACCACAAAGGCTAGAAGTTTGAGCAGAGCAAAGGGGCAAACCCAAGCATTGTCCCTGCCCTCCCTAGGGCTTTGTGGGGTTGGGAGCAGTGGAGTGCTGGAATCCAGGGTTCTTACCACAGTGCAGGAGAAAAGTGAATAACTTTTTTTTGATAAATGTAGTTTAGTGAATTTTAGTATTTTTATACAGTTGCTAACAATAACCACAATTAAGATATAGAACAGGCCTATCACTTTGAAAAGTTCCTTCCTTCCCCATTCAACATCTACCCTAATTTTTAACCCAAGCAACCACCGATCTGCCCAACTGCCATTGAATTTTGCTTTCTTATTTTGCAGCCCTGTGTACAATAGCAAAGACCTGGAACCAACCCAAATGCCCATCAATGATAGACTGGACAAAGAAAATGTGGTACATATACACCATGGAATACTACACAGCCATAAAAAACAATGAGTTCATGTCCTTTGTAGGGACTTGGATGAATCTGGAAACCATCATTCTCAGCAAACTGACACGAGAACAGAAAGCCAAGCACCGTATGTTCTCACTCATAGGTGGGTGTTGAACAACGAGAACACATGGACTCAAGGAGAGGAGCATCGCTCACTGGGGGCAGTTGAGGGAGGGTAGGGTAGAGACAGTGGGGGGTGGGGAGGGATAACATGGGAAGAAATGCCAGATATAGTATGCACCTAAAGTCAAATAAATAAATTTTAAAAAAATTACATATAAATGAAATCATACAGTATGTATTCCATTTTGTTTGGATTTCTAAATTCAGCATAATTATTGTGAGATTTACCATATTGTGGCATATAGTAATATTTTGGTTCCTTTTTATTGCCATGTAATTTCCATGCAATGGGGATATATCTGCTCATCAATTGATGGACATTTGGACTATTTTCAGTTTGATTTTTTATGAATAATGCTGCTATTAATAATTTTTTATAAGTCTTTGGGCTTTTCTAAAATTTCTCTTTGGTAAATACTTAACAGGGGTAAGTAGATGTTTGACTATATACGATATTATCAAACTGTTTTACAAAATGGCTGTGGTGTTTCACCCTTCCATTCGTATTTCCATTTGTTTCTCATCTTCACCAGTACCTGCTATTTTCATTCTCTGAAAATTTAACCATTCTAATAGGTGTATAGTGGCATCTCATTGCCATGGTTTTGCTTTCTTTTTTTATTATTATTATTGTGGTAAAATGCATATAACATAAAATTTAACTGTTTTAGCTATTTTTAAGTGTAAAGTTCAATGTCATGAAGTACCCTCACAGTGTTGTGCAACCACACCACAATCCACTTCCAAAACGTTTTCATCATCCCAACAGAAATTCTGTACCCTTTAAAAAACAAACTCCTTGTTTCCTCATTCCCCAGGGCCTGTTAACATATTATACTTTCTCTCTCTATAAATTTGCCTACTCTAGCCACTTGGATAAGTGGAATAATATAATTTTGTTCTTCCATGTCTGTCTCATATCACTTAGCATAATGTCTTCAAAGTTCATCCATATTGTAGTATACATCTGAATTTTATTTGTTTTTAAGGAATAATAATATTCAGTTGTGTATTTTATAGACAGACAGACAGACAGCTAGATAGATAGATAGATCGATCGATAGATCGATCGATAGATGATAGATAGATAGATAGATAGAGAAGATTTTACTTTTCCATTCATCTGTCAATGGACATTTGGGTTGCTTCCATTTCCTGGCTTTTGCTAATATTGCTGCTATGAATATCGGTGTACATGTGTCTGAATCCCTGCTTTTATTTCCTGTCATACATATTCAGGAGTTGAATTAACAGATCATATAGTGATTCTATTTAACTTTTTGGGTAACTACTAAACTGTTCCATAGCAACTGTGTCCTTTTTTACTTTCACACCAGCAATGCACACATGTTTCCATTTTTCTATATCATTATGAACACTTGTTACTTGTCTTTTTAAGTCACAGCATTCTAATGATTTTGAAGTGGCATCTCACTGTGGTTTTGATATGCATTTTTCTAATTACTAATGATGCTAGGCATCTTTTCTTCTGTTTATTGGCCATTTGTATTTCTTTAGAAAAGTGTCTATTCAAGTCCTTTGCCTACTTGTTCATTGAGGTTTTTTGTTGTTGATTTGTAGATGAGGGATTTTGATATTGTCCCATACTCATATGGTTTTTAGGACACAGTTAATAAATATATACTTAAGTAAATATATTGTGTTTGAAGCTGGCTAATACAGAGCTGCAAGTCTTAGAGTATCCATCCCTGAATTTCTCTCCAGATTTTTGAAGCTGAGAGAGTTGAAACATGAGAAACTTAATCATTCAATCAGTTATTTGTTCTCTGTGATATCAACAAAAAAGTATTTTTTGAGGGATGGTGGGTAGACTTAAGTACTTACGTCTACTTAAGTGGAAGACTGATCATTAATTTGGTATACTTTATCATTTAATAATTTATTTCTACGATTTTATATCACTTACATATGTATTTTATCATACTGTAGTACAGTAAATTATGCTTTTAAGTGATTCACGATTACCTTCTATTCTGCTTTATTATCCTTTGATGAAACAAAAAGACACATGTGAACCTGCTCATAATAAAATATATGCTATATTTTTTCATGGGTGTTACTTAGAGGAACAAATTTCACTTTCTTAAAAGAGTGGGTTTATAATTCAAGGACATAGGTAAGGTATAATAGACATATTCAATGTTTCTATTTCTGACAGGTTTTACATAATAAATGGAGCATAGTTTTAAATGAAGTGTGATGATCTACCTACCCCAAAATGTCTCCTCAAGACACCCAGATGTAAATAAGATAAAGCCATTTAAAATGCATGATCTCTTATTTAAATGTAAGTGTCCCTGGTAGAGATATTATGAAACTAAAATCAACCGTGCACATGTTAGTATTGATACCTTTGTCTCATTATTTTATTCATCTCATTGAGTAGGTGATTGACTATAAATTGCTGCTAAAGACAAGGTGATAGTCTCTGGGTATATTCTCAACTTCCATGTGAACACTTCCCCAAAACAGAACCACCTGAGATGATGCCTGCTGATGGGGTTTTAGGTGGAATTTCCTTTCCCATTGCCCTTTTCAAAATTTTCTTTCTCCAATTTTATAAACACATGCTGCTTACCTAGCCCGAATCTATGGGGCATATACTAGTCTGCTCACATGCTGCTAATAAAGACATACCTGAGACTGTGTAATTTATAAAGGAAAGAGGTTTAATGGACTCACAGTTCAGCATTGCTGGGGAGGCCTTAGGAAACTCACAATCATGGTAGAAGGGGAAGCAAACATGTCCTTCTTTACATGGTGGCAGGAATAAGTGCCAAGTAAAGGGGAAAGGCCCCTTATAAAACCATCAGATACGTGAGAACTCACTGTGACAAGAACAGCATGAGGGTAACCAACTGCATGATTCAATTACCTCCTACTGGGTCCCTCCCAGGACATGTGGGGATTATGGGAACTACAACTGAAGATGAAATTTGGGTGAGGACACAGCCAAACCATATCACAGCACTGAAGGACAATTCAAAAATACAGGCATCAGCGAAGACTTTTTTAGTTAAAGCACCATAACTCACAGTAAGGTCTTTGTCTTTATCTCACACATATTTCTGTTAAATGAGAAAATGATGGTAGAGATGAACTTTGTCAGAATGTTCTCAATTGAAAAATATCGTACAGTGGGATACTTGGAATCATAATCCCTTCTTCCACTTCTTGAATAACCTAGAAGATTATCTTCCTTCCTCCTCTCCTTCCTGCTTCCTTGCTGCCTACCTTTGTACTTTCCTTCCTGCTTTCTGGATGGAATATATACTATTTATTTAAAAAATTATGTGAATCCACAAAAATGAATATCCTGTTTTTACTATTAATAAAAACAATTTGATGCATATTCTCATCAACCTGAATCTGTCTTGTTTGTGTAGTCTGAGTGATTTCAAGAAGGGTGAAAATTTCTGTATTTGGATATATGATGTCTGCAAGTAAAGCTTCCATGTACTGAAGTAAGACAGTGTTTAATATTTTATTGAACATTTATTAAATTGCATGGAGAAATATTTTTATTAACTTTTAAAATTACTTTAAAAAATAAATTGAGTAGCTAAAAGATTATTAGGTAATGTAAATTTATATTCACTACTGTTTTTTAGGTGTAAGTGTTCTACTGTCATTTGTCAATTGTTTCTCTGCTCATTAATTCATTCCTACTTTGTACTTAATTAGAGTCATATTAATAGTACTATATGATGAATTACACTCCAAATAATGTACTTTATTACAATAATTAATTGCTTCTTGTATGTTCCACAATTACTAGTTGTTCAATGTCTTCTTTTCCTTTAACTCTTAATTCCATAAAGTAAATTACACTGCACTATTAAGTGCAGAATATTAAGCAGAATATCAACTTTTATTTTGGTATAGGGAAGAATAGCATTCTTTCCTATATTTCCTACATTTTCTTGATACTCTGAAAACAATATGCAATAAGCTCTAACAACAACTTCATTTTATTACAATTAATATCTTCCTCTGTGTTGATACGCGATTCTAATTTGTCAAATGCACATGTGCAAATGCAACTATTTTTGACCAAGACATTATCAGTCTAGCTCTGGATTGATATTTAATGTATTTCAAAACTATCTTGAAAATTGAAGTTTGGTAAATGGCCATAGTGTTTCCCAGAGTGTCTATACCATTCTCACTGGCAGTGTATAAGCTATTCAATTTCTCTTCATCTTCATCAGAATCTGGTATTATTGCTATTTTTCATTTTAGCCATTATTATGGGTAAAATTTGTGGTTTTAATTTGCATTTTCTTGGTAGCTAATGATTTTGGTTTTCCCTACATGTACTCATTTGCCATTTCTAAATTCTCATTAGTGAAACATCTATTCATTTTCTTATTCATTTTCAAAGACTTTTTTTTTTTTTTTTGACTATTTTAAAAGTTCATTTTATAGCCTAGACCTTACTCTTTGGCAAATAATTAGTTTGCACATATTTTATCCCTGCCTGTAATTTGTCTTTTCATGTTCTTAAAAATGACTTTACAGGCCTACACAGTGGCACATACCTGTAGTCTCAGCTACTCAGGATGCTGACGGGGGCGGATAGCTTGAGCCGGGAGCTCAAGGCTGCAGTGCACTGTGATCGTGTCTGTGAATAGTCACTGCACTCCAGACTGGGCAACATAGTGAGATACTGCCTCTAAAAAATAAATATACGAAAGGGTCTTTCACTAAGCAAAAGTCAAATTTTGATGAAGCCCAATTTATTAATTTTTTTCATCTAATGCTTTGGTTTCAAGTCTAAGAAATCTATACATACCACTAGATTTTATTCTATGTTTATTTTTCTAAATAAAAATAATTTATAGTTTTACATTTTACATTTAAATCCATGATCCATTTCAACTTCATTTTTATATAAGATGTGAGGTTTAGTTTGAGAATTTTTGTTTTTTGTTTTTTAACCTATAGATATCTAATTGCTCCAGCACCATTTATACCACTTGTTAAAACATTTGCCCCTTCCTCCATTGCAGTGGTTTTGCACTTTTGTCAGAAAACAATTAGGAATATTGTAGGTCTATTTCTGGGTTCTCTGTCCTGTTGTATTGATGAATGTGTCTATCCTTCTGCCAATTTCACAGTATCTTAATTACAGTAGCTATAAAATAGTTCTTTGTATTGGAAAGAGTTATTTCTCTTACTTCATTCTTCTTTACCAAGACTGTGTTAGCTATTCTAAGGACTGTGCCTTTTCACATAAATTCAAAACAAGTTTGACAATGACTACATAAAGCTTGGTGGAAGTTTGGTAGGAATTACATTAAACCTACATATCAATTTGGTTATAATTGACATATTCACCATATTGAGGCTTCCAAGGTATGAACACAGTATAGAAGTCTCCTTTATTCATGATTTCAGTTATGTGCAGTCAACCATAACCAAAAAATAGGTGAGTACAATACAAAAAGATATTTTAAGAGAGATAAATCACATTCACATGATTTTTTTAAAGTACGTTGTTAAATTGTTCTATTTTATTATTGTTATTGTCAATCTCTTATTGTGCTGCTTTACAAATTAACCTTTTTGATAGGTATGCATATATAGGAAAAATCTTAGTGCATATAGCAGTCAGTATTATCGTAGTATTAGGCATCTACTAGGGGCCTTAGAACTTACTCCCACAGATAAGAGGGGTAGGAGAATATGTATCATCTTTGGTGAAGTATCTGCTTAAGTTATTTGCTCATTTTTAATTGGATTGATTCCTTATCACTGGATTTTGAGTTTGTTATGTAATCTGGATTCAATGTTCTCTGTTTTGTATGAAATTTACAAATATTTTCCCCTAGTCTGTGGCTTGTCTTTTTATTCTCTTGACACTGATCTAGCAGAGCAAAAGTTTTAAATTTTGACCAAATCCCATTTTACTTTATGGGTCATGTTTCTGCTGCCATTTCTAACTTTTTGCCCAATTTCAGATTATGCAGAATTTCTCTTATGTTTTCTTCTAAACATTGTATAGTTTTGTGAAGAATGTATTGACTTTTGATGAGCAATTCAAATAATAATGAGTTTTAATAAGCTCATTGTTAAATGAGCTTATTAATAAATTTATTAATAAATTTTAATAAGCTCATCAGACGATTTAAAATAGTCTGACCATCAAGTTTTTTCTTTTAATGTGTGTTATATTCATTTGGTAACAGCACCTGATCTGATTTAATGTGAGACTACTGGTAGTTTTTATTTATCTCTCTTGATGTGACCACCACACATGCTATAAAACTCTTCAAGTGTTGAATTAGGGGTCCTACTCCAGTTCCTGATCAGAGTATTCCAGAATATTCAGTGTATTGACTGTATTACATATATACCCTCTAAAACATTTTTAAATTCTAAAACACATTTGCTTACAAGGGTTTCAGATAGAGGGCTGTGCATCGGAAATTCAAATGGTTCTTGTGATACGATAGTTCTCATGGTTCCTAGGTGGAACCTCTTCTTCAGGCGTCCCCTCATCCTGGTCAGAAGTTCTCACTGATTTGAGGATGGAAGAAGGGGTCACTACATTTACTGCATCATTCAATCCAAATTAGTATGTTTCTTTTATGACTAAGGAGAGTTCTTGATATATTTTCCCGTTCTTCTTTCTGGTGATAAAAATACTGACCAGTCAGTCTTTAAATATCAGAAAAGGCCTCAGCGTTCATATTATGGTTTGTGTGTCAGCACATGTGTGGGGTGGAAGCAGGATGGGAGATCTGGGTTAGGCATGACTATCTGCAGTTTCAAGCATCTACTGGGGGGCTTGGAATGTCTTCCTTGTGAATAATGGGGGATGCTTCTGTATGTCTTCTATTCATTTAGTGCTTTAATTTCTTTCATTAGCACTTTGTAATTTTTAGCATATAGATCTTACACATTTTTTTATGTTTATACCTAAGCAATTCCATTTTCTTTGGGGCAATTGTAAGCAGCATTATTTTAAATTTTGGTTTCTGCATGTTCATTGTTAGTTTATAGGAATCCAATTGATTTTTATGGGTTGATCTTTTATACAAGAACCTCGCTGAACTTACTTACTCATTCTAGAAGTTCTTCTTCTTTTTTTTTTTTTTTTGTAGATTCCTGGAGACTTTCTGCGTAAATGATGGTAACATCTGCTAATAGTGACTTTTATTTCTTCATTTCCTACTTGTATACTTAATTTCCTCTTTTAGTTTTATTTCATTTTCTAGAACTCCAGTATTATGCTGAATAAGAGCAGTGAGAGTATACATTGCCTTGTTCCCTATTTTAGGGGAAATACATTCAGTCTTTCATCATTAAGTATGATGTTAGCTATAAGATTTTTACAATGCTCTCTATCAAGTTAAGCTAATTTTTTTTATTACTAACTGGTTTTTATCATGAATGAGTACTGGATTTTGTCAAATGCCTTTCCTCTGTCAATTGATATGATTATTTGACTTTTCTTCCTTAGCCTATTGATACAGTGGATTACTTTGTTTGATACTTGAATATTAAATTAGACTGGCATATCTGGAATCAATACTACTTGGTCATAGTGTACAGATTTTTAAGTATCTCTATTGAGATATAATTTCATACCATAAAAATGTAAAGTACATAATTCGATGGTTTTTAGTATACTCACAGAATTTTCCAACAGTCACCATAATCTAAGTTTCAATCACTTTCATCATCCCCAAAGAAACCCTGTACACATGAGTAGTCACTCCCTGGTATAGTTAAAATGTTTGTATCCCCTCCAAAATTCATACTGATGCTTAATTCCCAATGCCACAGTATGAGGAGATAGGGCCTTTAGGAGCTAATTAGGCCATGAGGCCTTGCGGACATTTTTTTCTCTTCCAATTTTTTCTTAGCTTTGGAAATAAATAGGATTTTAACCTCCAAGGGAAACCAAAGTGAAAGAGAAACTTTTATCAATAATTTATTCAATTTAATTTAACTTCTCTCTGCCTTCACCGTAATCAAAATTTCTGGGCACTAAAAATTGGAAACTGATGAAACTAAGAGAAACAACTTGACTGATCACACAGCAGAAGTGGCTGTCTTGAGTTTTTTCTCATGTGCTTACTGTCCTCATGTATGTTTTCTTTTGAAAAATGTTTATATCCTTTGCCCACTTTTTAATGGGGTTGTTTGTTTCTTATAAATTTATTGAAGTTCCACATAGAAAGAAAGGAAGTCAAACTATCCCTATTTGCAGATGACACAATTCTATGTTTAGAAAACCTCATAGTTTTGGCCCAAAACTCCTTAAGCTGATAAACAACTTTAGCAAAGTTTCAGGATACAAAATTAGTGTACAAACATTACTAGCTTTCCTATAAATCAATAGCAGTGAAGCCAAGAGCCAAATCGAGAACATAATTCCATTCACAATTGCCACAAAAAGAAGAAAATACCTAGGAATGAACCTAACCAGAGAGGTGAAATATCTCTACAATGAGAATTACAAAGCATTGCTTAAGGAAATCAGAGATGACACAAACAAATGGAAGAACATTTCCTGCTCATGTATAGGAAGACTCAATATCATCAAAACACCCACACTGCCCAAAGTAATTTACAGAATCAATGCTATTCTTATTAAACTACCAACGACATTATTCATAGAACTAAAAAATAAACAGCAACAAAAAAAAACCCCTATTTTAAAATTAATATGAAACCAAAAAAGAGCCCAAATAGCCAAGGCAATCCTACGCAAAAAGCATAAAGCTGAAGGCATCATGCTACCCAACTGCAGACTATACTACAGTGCTACAATAACTAAAACAACATGGTACTAGTACAAAAACAGACACATAGACCAATGGAATAGAATAGAGAGCTCAGAAACAAGGCGGCACACCTACAACCATCTGATCTTCAACAAAATTCACAAAAACAAGCAATGTGGAAAGAACTTCCTGTTTAATAAATGATGCCAGGATAACTGGCTAGCCATATGCAGAAGATTGAAACTGGATTCCTTCCTTACACCATATTAAAAAAATAAACTTAAGATGAATTTAAGACTTAAATGTAAAACCTGAAACCACAAAATCCCTGGAAGACAACCTAGGAAATACCATTCTGAACACAGAAACTGGCAAAGATTTCATGATGAATGTCAACAAAGAGTCAAACTCTGTAAAATATTTGAAGAAATTTATTCTCAGCCAAATATGAGTGGCCATGGCCTGTGACACAGCCCTCAGGAGGTCCTGAGAACATGTGCCCAAGGGTGATCGGGGCACAAAACAGCTTGGTTTTATATATTTTAGGGAATGGGTTTTATATATTTATATATTTTAGGTTTTATATATTTTAGTGAAGCATGAGACATCAAATGTATTTAAGATAGACATTGGTTTGATTCAGAAAGGTGGAACAACTCAAAGTGGGGACTGAAGGGGAGTGGGGCCAGGGGCTTTCAGGCTAAAGGTAAATTTAAACATTTTCTGGTTGACAATTGGTTGAGTTTGTCTAAAGATCTGGGATTGATAGAAAGGAAATGTTCAGGTTAAGAGAAAAGATTATGGAAACCAAGGTTCTTTTGAAGTCTTAAAATAGCTGCCCTTAGAGACAACAGGTGACAAATGTTTTCTGTTCAGGTCTTTAAAAGGTGCTAGACTTTTAGTTAATCTCTTCAGGTTTGGGAGGGCCTAGAAGAAAAAGATCTAGCTATGTTAATAGAGATTCTTTACAGATGGAGATTTTCTACCACAAAGGACAGCCTTGCACAGCCATTTCAAGATAGAGCAGAGAAACATGTTTCTGGGTAAAATATTTTTATTTTCTTCCTTGTCTTCTAACGCTATGCCAGAGTCAGATTGGAAAGCAAGTCATGATATGTAGAGTTATAGAAAATCTATCTCATGAGAATTTACGGTTTGTACAGCATGACTCCCCAAACTCCTTACCCAGGAATTTGGTCAAGATTAAAAAATCAGAGCTTAGTCCTCATGAAGATGCTAAAAGTAATTGCAACAAAAGCAAAAATTGACAAATGGGACCTAATCAAACTAAAGAGCTTCTGCATGGCAAATAACTATCAACAGAGTAAACAGACAACCTACAGAATGGGAGAAAGTATTTGTAAACTTGCATCTGACAAAGGTCTAACATCTAGCATTTGGCTTTCTCTCATTTTGATGTTCAGTTGATTAAAAGAGACATTCTCTAGTATTGTAAAGGAATAATTTCAGGCTGTAGGCAAAATCATACCTTGGTAGAACAATCTTTCCACACTGTTCTCCCAGGAGACAAAGACATCATCAAATATCACAGCCGTCAGCCACATGTCTATTGAAAGAGGGATTTATAAAAGCATTTCTATCTTGATGAAAAGGTTTATATCACATATTCTTTATCAACCTCTGTGCTGCCAAACTAAAAGGTGTTGACTCTTTGATTCATGTTTCTTATTTAAGGAACCCTCCTATAATTTTCTGGAATTCAGAAACAATCGAAGACTAAAAGCTAAAACTGACCCTGAAGTGAAGCAGATGATAGCTGAAGTTGACTTTTCACACAAGACCTCTGGATTAGGCCAATATATGATTAAGATCCCTGAAATATTTGGTCTCTTATATGTTGCTTTCTCTACAGTCTTGGTTTATGCCTTGTACTCCCTTGCACAAAACAGAGTTACCTTGAATTATGTCTTAGCTGAGCAAGGAGGTGTTTACACTGTAGTCAATACCTCCTGTTACACTTGGATAAATACATTTCAAAATTAGAGACCAAGTTAGAAAAATCCAACCACTTGCTAATTATCTAAATAGAGTGCTTATTGTTAAAATGCTGACTTTTTAAAATCTCTTCAACTGACTACCCTCTAAAGTCAAAATGTGGCTAAAATACAGTCTTCAACTTTTATTACTCACTATTAGGATTACTATTGCTATTGTAATATTTAAGATATGTCTGTAACTCCTTACCTAAGTTTACTTAGAAATAAAAGTTTTACCAAAGTTGCAGTTGCTTAGAAGCTCAATGTGGTCAATCAAGGCCATGATTTAGAAGAGACATTCAATCTGACAGTCTTTCCAGGACCAAAGCAGGATTAATTAAGAACTCCCCTTGCAAGACTTCCATGTTATCCAAATAAGGCTCACTCTACCCTTACAATCTTTTAGACCTTGAGATCCCCCAATGAGGGACATGACTCCCTGCTACAGATCCATCCCAGTGATAAGGGACAGAATTAGATTTGCTAATTAATTTGCTTTCTGGAGAAAGATCTTGGTTAATGGGGGGAAATGTGAAAGAAAATGAAGTAACTAAGGCCAAGGCTTTCTAAAGTTGAGTCAGGAGATTGTGAAAGGATTGCACTCACATCTGCTAAACGTCAAACCACAGAATTTCCAATAGACTTGGATAAACAACCGAAGTCAGTATTCCCAGGTCTTCAATATCTCTCAGGTAGAAATATTCCAATTAATTAATCCATCAGAATGGGTTTGTGATTTAGGATTTCTGACCATCAAATGAACTGCCTCCAAAACCATTTTTTGTGTGTGGAAATTCTCTGTTAAAAAATGCTCTGGTGCTTGCCTTATGGTACAGTATTTAGGACTGTTCTGATTCAGTGCACCCAAATGGCAGTTGTTTGTTAGCCAAATAAATGCTATTTCTTTTGACCTTTTGTCAATCATTTTTTAGTTAACATAGCTCTGTCTTCCTTTCTTCATCCCTCACTTCCTCTCTCTCATCAGTTTTGCCAGATTTGTCAATTTTATTGGTCTTTTTGAAAAGTAAGTTTTTGTTTCATAGACATTCCCTGTTTTCCTATTTTTAAAATTAGTTTCTATTTTTATCCTTTTTGCTTCTTTTGATTTATTTTTCTTGCCTCTTTTTTCAATTTTTTGAGAATGGCACTCATTATTTTGAGATTTTATCTCAAATTTGGAGATTTTCCTGTTGTCTTTCTCTTACTAACATTTAGTTTACTCCACTATGTTCTGAGAAAATATTTTGAGTGGTTTCAATTCGTTAGAAATATTTGTGGTTCATTTTTATGGCCCAGGATATGACTTATCTTTGTGAACATACAATAGTTGCTTGAGAAAAAAAGATGTATTCTGCTGTTAGGGTTCATATATGTGAACCCTAATTGCTAATTATCTAAATTATCTGTTTCTTGATTATATTGCTAAAATCTTTTATGTCCTTATTAATTTTTTCTCCAGTAGTTCAATCAGTTGCTGAGAGGTGAATTTTCAAGTCACCAATTATAAGTATGGATTGATCTCACTCTCCTTTCAGCTTCGTCAGAATCTGCTTTAGGTATTTTGACACTCCGTTGATTGATGCATACACACTTGGATTGTTTTTGCTTCCTGATGAATCGTTTTTTTTTTTATTATTATTATATAACGTTCCTCTGTGTTTCTAGTAACCTTTTCTCTGAAGCAAACTTTATCATATTTTGATATTAATGAGGCAATTCCTGCTTTTGTATAGTTAATATTAGTTTAGTTTTAAAAATCTTTTTACATTCAATCTATAGTGTTAAATTTGAAGTCAGTTTCTTGTAAACAGAATATAATTGGGTCCTTTATTTCAATTCACTTAGTCAATCTCTGCCTTTCAATTGACCTATTTAGACTATCTACATTTAAGGTAGTTATTGATATGTTAGATTTTAGTCTGTCACTTTATTATTTGTTTTCTCTTTGTTTCCACTATTACTACTCTTCTGTTTATCTTTTCTTGCCTTCTCATGGACTACTTGAATATTTCCCAGGATTCCATATTAATTTGTTTGGTGTTTTCATGTGTTTCTTTTTCTATAGTTTTCTTAGTGCTAAGTTTATTACAGTATATATATGTAATTTGTCACAGTCCACTGATATCAGCATTTTTTTTTTTTTACTACAAATAAAGTTTGGAAACTACTTTTATTTATGTTCCTTTATATTATCACTTTAAAATGTGATTGCCTGGAATATCAGATGGTATTACCTTTTTTGTTTCAATCAAGTATGCTTTATAAAATTTCACAGTATATACTCATATTTCTGCCCTTTTCAATGTTTCTCATTCTTGATTCACCAACATTCCTTCTTTCTGTTAGAAGAAAAACTTTCTTTAGCCATTATTTAAAGATGGGACTGCTAGTGGCAAATTTTTTTAGTTTTCTTTCACCTAAGAATGTCTTTATTGCCCCTTCAGTCCTGCAAGATAGTTACTCTAAACATAGAATTTGTGGATGACAATTCTTTTCTTTCATCACTTGAAAAATGTTCCACATTTTTGGCTTCTATGGTTTCAAAGAAGAAATCTATTGTCATTGAATTATTTTCTCCCACTAGGTACCACATTGTTCTCTTCCAAATGCTCTCGATATATTTCTCTTGGCATTTACTTTCCAGAACTTTAATTTATTCTATTTTGAATTTATTCAGGTTCTTAAATTTCTGTCTTTCACCACATTTGGCAAGTTTTCAAACATTATTTCTTCAAATACTCTTTCTGCCAATCTCTTTCTCTTTACCTTCTGGGATATCCATTGTTGAAACTTTGTCATTGTATAGGTCTCTGAGGCTCTATTCACCTTTTTCCCAGTCTTTTTATCTCTCTATTGTTCAAACTGGGTAAGTACAATTAATCTATATTCAAGTTCTCCAATTCTATCCTCTGTCATCTCAACTCTACTATGGAATACATCAGCAAATATTAAAATTTCTATTATTCTGTTTTTCAGTTTTATAATTTTCATTTGATTTTGTTTTTACAGTTTTTATTTTTTTTATGTGATTTTCTGATTCCTCATTTTTTTGGAGCATTTTTATAATGGTTGTTTTGGAGTCCTTGTTAGATAATTTTAACATTTCTATCATCTTGGTGTTGGCATTATTTGATTGTGTTTTGCCATTCAAGTTGTGATATTTTGGTTGTTTTAGCACATTATTTTCTATTGTATCTTGACCATTTTGGCTATCATGTTAGGAAATTCTGGATCTTGTTTAAATCTTTTATTTTAGCTGTTTCCTCGTTCAGGTTCAGCAGATCCTGGCCTATTAACATGAACTGTGATTCCAATGATGAATTTCTTTTTAGAAACTTTAGCATGCTACTTTGTTCTGCTTGGTGTATGTGGTGCAGGTGAGACTCCTATTGGTCCTTGCTCAGGAGGTGTAAGGATTCCAGGCTGCCTGTATTTAGGTGGGGAAGGAAGTATCAGTTCCACTGGGAGAAATAGGCTTCCTAGTCCAGGCCACTTGTTCTGCTGAAAACCCCTCTTCATTGTTGCTGCCTGGCGACCTGGTGTCTCTAACTAAGAAAGGGGAGTCTTAAGCCTATGGAGACAAGGGAGCTTTTTGGCCTGTCGACATGTCGTAGCTGAATCCCCCTTGCAGGTCCTTCCTGGCTGTCTAGTATCTCATAGTGGTAAGGATAGTTTCAGGCCCAGCAGTGGAATAGTGTGTTTTCCATCCAGAGTGCATGTTGTAGCTGGATTCAACTTGACAGGTGCCCAACTACCTGGTGTCTTTAGGTCGAGGAAGTGAGGGGGCCCTCAGTCTTATGGGGACAAAGACACTATCTGGGCAAGGCCACTTGTGGCAGAATTTCCCTTGCTGTTGACCTTCCTCCTTTTCTTCTACTTTTACCTATGGCTTGGTGTCTCTGGGTGGAGCAGGAGAATGCTTCTTCTGGCCACTTATTGTCAGTAGGGCTTCTGATCCATCACCCCTGCTAGTGCTGCCAGGCTTGCCCAGTATTGTTGGCAGGATTCTCATTCAATATGGAAAATGAGTAAGTCTATATGAGCCACCTTCTGTTGCTAGGTTGGGGATCAGGAAGCATAGAATCTGGGTAACCTTCTTCTGCTAAGTGGGTTTGTTGGAGGCACTGCCACTGTGTATTCCTCCAGAACTGGGATCCCTAAGCAGTTTGCATTCCTGTTTTTACCTTTTTGGTTCTCTTTCACCTCTTAAATTATTTCCAAGGTTGATAATTATACTTAGTGGAGAAAAACAGAGAGGAAACAAGGCTATACCATCTTGTCTGGACAGGAAGTCACCAATTAATATTGTAGATACAATTCCTAGAAATAAATGCATTATTTGTTAAATTTCCTTTAAGAGACGAAAGGTTGCCTGAGATGGAGTGCAGTGGCACAATCTCGGCTCACTGCAACCTCCATCTCCCAGGTTCAAGTGATTCTTCTGCCTCAGTCTCCCGAGTAGCTAGGACTATAGGTGCACACCACAATGCCCAACTAATTTTTTGTATTTTAGTAGAGACAAGGTTTCACCATGTTGGCCAGGATGGTCTTGATCTCCTTACCTCGTGATCTGCCCACTTTGGCCTCCCAATGTGCTGGGATTACAGGCATAAGCCACCATGCCCAGCCCAACAAATATGCTTTTAATCACACATTGATATGCAACCAGAACAGAATTGACACATAGTAGATTCTCAAGAAATATGTGTTGAATGCATAAAATAATAGGTAAAAATTAAGGAATTTGTTCTTTAATTTTATTTGATAATTCGGATGGTTTAAGTAAAGTTTAGATGGTTTGAAATAAATAATATATACATTTTTGCTGGATTTGCCTATTTATTTTTCTGATTCTGAACACAGGAAAATCCTTTATAAATCTATACTTAACACATCAAGAAGAAAACCTAAATGTGTCATATCATTGTACTAAATACCAGAGAGTTCTTGAAGAAAGAATAGAAGGGTAGATCTCGAGATCCCGAGACTTCATGCAGAAGAGATTGAGGGGCATCTGTGGTTTGGTGGATTGATCCAGCTCAGGTCCAGCTTTAGCCAAATAGTAATGTTAATCAGCAGTAACCTCAGGATGACCTGAATCAAGGACTTCAGGTAGTGGTATGATCTGACCAACACAGGACAGAGTTCAGACTGATTGCCTCTTCCCAGGAGAGTGCCTTTTGTTTTGTTAAAACACCAAGCTAATGCAGATGCCTTTACAAAGCATATAAGAATGGACCAAATGTACCATCTCACGCCAAGCTTACATGATTCTCTCAGTTTATCCAAATAACTCCCCTTCCCTTCTGAGGTCCAGAGCTCTGAGGGTATCTCTGAGAAGTTGCTGCTTCATTGTTCCTCCTCTGTAAGGCACTATTTTCCCTCTTCATCTCTTGAGGTGCATTTCCTTCATCAAGCTAGCAAAACAGTCACAGCCCTTCCCTGAGTGGGCACCATAGTTGATCATCTTTTAAATCTCTTGACCCGGGAGACAGCTGGGTCACTCAGAGCATACATGGCCCCATCCCAGGGACCTGATTTCGGTCTTTGACAGCAGACCCAAGCTGGAGGCTTAGTCCTTCTACATTCCACTGCTGATGAGCTCCAGCATGAGAAATTAGTGGGGAATGGCACAGGCCTCTGTCTACAGACTTCAAACACTAACAGCAGATGAGGCCTGGTGTTGGTTAAGGGCCATTTGCAATTGCAACTCTTTGTCTCAGCTGTACGTTTTTATGTTTCACATTACCCATTCTGCTCTGCCTCCCTCTCACATTCCCTGGAGATGGATTGTGCAGGCAGACACTGTCTGCAGTACCTCAGTGGGAGATGGAGGCCCGCCTTCATATTGCATATGTGGTTTTTTTTTTTTAATGTGAGGAGCTACAAGTACCCCTCCTCAGTTGGACACTATGCCAAGGCAGGGCTCAGCTCTTAGCACTTTCTATCTTGGCCCCCTCCTAATCAATAGCATATTTAGTAAGCCTACAGTTTCTACCTAAGAAATAGAAGAATTCGTTGTGCAAAGGCTGGGGTTTCATGCAGGAATCTCACTTGTCGAAATGGGCAAGTTCCCTAATCCTCCTTGCAGGGTGTGCCATGGGGGCATGGCTTGCTTCCTTGGTGCCCCACAGCTCAAACCCCTAAGGGGAGCATGCAGACAGGCAGATGGATTATGGGGAGCGTAGGCTTCGATCCCAGGGCAGCATCTAGGGCTGAGTGTTTACAGCTCCCAAAGCCCCAGTGGCCATATGTTACAGTGCTCTTTCAGTTTAGCTGTCTGCAGGGGGCTTGTGTTAATCAGCTCAATTAGACCCTTTGCCTTATCGCAAAGACAGAGGGCTTCCTGTATCCCAAGTTCTTGCCTTTGCGTACTAGAAAAATCGGAACATGTGGGCTTGGAGGATGGGTGCAAGGTTTTATTGAGTGGAGGTAGCTCTCAGCCAGGTGAATGGGGAGGCCAGAAGGGGGATGGAGTAGGAAGGTGGTCTTCCCCTGGAGTCGGGCCACCTGGTGTCCAGACTCTCTTCCGACTGCCCCCCTGACTGAATTCCATATTGCTGCTGATAGCCTGCTGGCATCTGCTGGTGTCTGTCAGTGTGCTCTTCTGCTCCTCTGTTCCTCTCAACATCTAGCTGCTTGTGTGTGTGTCCACTAGGGCCTCAGGGTTTTTATAGGCATAGGATGGAGGGCATGGTGGGCCAGAGTGGTCCTGGAAAATGCAACATTTTGGGTGTGAAAACAGGAGTGCCTGTCCTGTCCTCCCCTGGGTCTGTGGGCACAGGACTGAGGGTGGAGCCCTCACCAGGGACCCCGTCCCTCTCTAGCCAGCACTTCCCTGCCCCCCTCGCATATCACTGTAAGCAAATCCACACCAGAAGCAAATCTTTCCATGGATAACCACATTTCAGAGATGGAATGCCAAGTTCTGGATTAATTACTCCCTCATAGTCAGGGGAAAATGGACAGCTGCCTGCAAATCTCCCCAAAATGGCTGGACTGAGTCTATGAGCCAAGCTGCACAGGAATTGTGCTCAGTTGGTCAGGGGTAGTCTGAAGTAATTAAAAGGGTTTTTCCTTTTAATGTATACGGCTCCTTTCCCTACCTGTATTATTTTCTAGAATTTTAGCTTGAAAAGTTCTTATGGAACTGCAAGGATATTTTGGGAATAAATTCTTAAGAAAGATACCCTCAGGTTATGAGAAATGTGTTGGAGGTAGGGAAAAGTTAGCTACAGCATAAATATGGTTCATTTTACTGAAAAAAAAATGTTACTCAAAGGTTTTTTTTTCTATTTTGAAATGTTGTTTAAAAATATGAGGATATATAATGGAGTCACATGGAGAACTTATCTGCATTTCAGTGATAAAACAGGATACTTCAACAACTTTGAGACCTGACTTTAGGTTGAGTTGAGCTACATCCCTTGGGATGCTAGTCAATGTATCCCATCATTGGGTGCAGAAGCAGAGCATCAAGGAAACACCTGGCCTGTGCCTCTTGAGGAATGATCAGCTCAGAGATGGGGAACTCTCTGGGGCTGATGAAGACTGGGGACAGGAAAGAGGACCCACAGAGAGGGGATATTGCTTTAATAAAGCATTAAGAAAAACATGAGAATGAGCTCATTAAAAGCTTATCACTTAGAGATTGGATGTCCAGAAACTTGGCACAGGAGTTCACTAATGAATGGCTCTGTGTGCGTTATTTTACCACAAAAATTATGAAGACTCAAAAATGAATCTTTCCCTAAATCTGCCTTTTCAGAGAGATTCTAGGTATAAAAGATGAGCATGCATTATTACAGAATTCCATATAGGATGTGTAATACATTTTAAATGATACTTTATATTATCTTCTTTAATCTCCAAGATAAATAGGGACATAAAGGCATTTTAGAGATGATAAAACAGGTTAAAGGGGTTAAGTGGCTTGCTCAAGATGACCTGGCTCATGGATAGAGCAGAGCAGACACCATCAGCCCAGTTTCCTCATGATTTTAATTCTGTTTTTCTTTGCTATTCTGCATGGCCTCAAACTAAAAAGTGTATGACAATATGCTTCCATGGCACGCTGCTTAGAACATCTTTCACTTATTAAAGATGTAAATATGAATATGTATGAAGAATGCAGTGAAGAGTTAGAGATGCTAAAGCACTTTGCAATATATATGTGGAACTTAAAAAGCTTTGAAATCTAGATTTGCATCTAGGTCTAAGGTCTAAGTAAGACCTAAAAGTTTTCGAAACAACCTGCTTTTTCACAGAAATGCAGCTGGGATTTCCATTTGATACCATAATATATCCTGACGTTTTAATATAAACTTTTCAAGATAGAAAAAAATCTTCATGTCATATTGACTTTTTTCAGCATAATCTGTCCTTCAGGGCTCTTGTGTGTGATATAAGCAGCCATTTACACTTGCTCTTCCTTACACTTATTAAAGAAGAGCATGGTGGCCTCTTACCCTCGGAAACTATTGGAAGGAACTACTCAAAGACATCCTATGTGCTGCTTTCAATGGCTGTGTTGGGAGGGTGCTTTGCATGGTCTAGGGTAGCAGGCCCTCCCACCTCCTTCTCTGTGCTAACAGCCATGGCTGGGATGCCTATCTCTACAGAGCTCAGATCTTGGCACCAATCTGTGGTCTGGCTACCAACATAACACCTGCCAAGTGACAAATGTAGTCTGAAGGGTAGAAATTGAGGACCTTAAAGCAAAGTATCAGCAGAAGGTGGATCAGAGCTCAACTCTGCTGATTTCTAGCCCAATATTGCCTTAACTTGGTTTTATGGCCCTCTGAGATTTAACACAAAGTGACTTAAACCCAAGAAATGTTCTTGCCTCCAAAGCAACGTCTGAGGATTAGCCTCTAAATTAAGAAATGTACCTTTATTCAAAGCAATCATTACAGCTGGAAGAAGTCCTTGATTTAAACATGGGTATGACACTTATTAAAGATTTTAGTCTTTTTCATCTTTCTCCCCCTTATTTAAATCTGGGTCAATCTGTTTCTCTTTACATTTCTACATCAGAGGCTGTATAACAGATTTCTCATAAGGCCCCTCTTAGCCAAAGAAACTTTCTCTGGTTCACTGATATTGTAAAGTTTTTTTTCTTTTTTCCACTTAAAATGCACTTATTTGAAAAACAAATCTTGAAATTTTGGCCATTAGGCTTGCTGCCTATAAACTTGTCTGCTTACAGAGACCCTTTCAGGGGTACCCTGCAGGTGCCAAAGTCCCAGCAGCTGTGGCAGTTACACACTGATGAATTTACGGAATGGAATGGACTTCAGATCCAAGATGACCAATGAGATACACTTTACAACTCAAGCCGAAGCTTATGCTAGAAATTAAAAGGGCTTTATAGATGGCTTTTGTTTTTCCCCTGAGTCTTCTAAATCAGTAAGACAGCTTGCAGCAGCCTGCATATTGGATATTTCTTGCATGGCATGGCTCCCTGAAAAACCAGAGGGCCAACACATTTGCCCTAGTTAGGTTTAGAACGAAGAGGAGAGAGGGTTGCTAAGAGGCTGCAGTGGAGGTCAGACTCCTGCAGAAGAAAATAGGTGACTTTTCCTAGTAGATTTTGGCAGCTGTTTATGTTGCCTGCATTTCTAAATCTCTTGGTGACATATTTTGCTAAGGTGGCAGCTCTAACAAACATAATAGTGTATGATGTTTGGTCCTTTTGTTAGTGGGGCCCTGATTTGTAGTAATTATGAGAGATTCCTCCACTTTATCAGCATGGTGTTAGCACATGCATACTCTTACACAGTAACAAGGCCTCTTAGTGTACAGGCACTCCTTCCTGTCCTAATCACAACTATAATTAAAAGCAACATAAAAAACAACGGAAAGCATTTTATTTTGAGGGAGAGAAGTAAATAGTTTGTCTTCTTTATTTTAAATATTTTAATCTATTAAAATAACCTTATCAAAAAAAATAAACTTACTAAGAAATAATCTCATTAATTCATCATATGGCCTGAAAAACAAAACCCATCTTTAAGGTTCTCATATTATCCTTCCAAAATTATTTATAGCACTTTATAAACCACCATCCATCAGTGCTGAACATGCAGAGCTGGTGTTAGCAGAGCGGGCAATGCCTTTGGAACATTCTCTGTACAGCAGCCTTTCCTGTAAGGATCAGTAAGGAACATGGCTCTTGAAGACTCTATGCAAGGTCTTTGAAGAGTTGCATGTTTACTAGCAGCAGTAAAACAGAGAAAAGTGGAAATCTTAAGGAAGTTCTAGATGGCTGAAATCCCAGGAACAAGAAGTCTGGATCTTGAGCATGAATTTCCTCAACAAAGGTCTTTGAAGTTTGTTTCAATCTGTGAAATTCTAGTAATGGTCTAAATTTGCTCCTCAACATCTGGTGTAGATAATTACAATGACAAATGGTACGGATATGTCTATTTGTTCATTAATTCATTCATTAATTGGAAATGGTTTTATTGAAAGCCTCCTATCATAAGAAAATGGTCTTTAGCACTTCAAGGAATAGAAAAGTGAATAAGGTAGTCCTTGCCCTCAAAGACCTTCTTCTGTCTTAGGGAGGAGGAATCCGTAAGTACATAATGGTAATGTATAGCATCCTGAGATAAACATCAAAAGCTGTATCTGACACATAGGTAAAATGAGGGGGGATGGTATATTGTTGGGACTGATTTAATGAAAGGATTCATGAAAGGGTTTTCATTACAGCTGTTGAATATAGCTGGGTACTATAGCTGAACAGGTCAGGAAGTATGGAAAGATATTGCAGGCAAAAACTCAACCCAAATAAAAGTATATGAGTGGGGAAATTCAAAGCAGGTTTGGCAACAGTGAAAAGTTCAATTAGATTAAATTATGCAGTATGTTTAGGAGTGAGTGATAAAATTACATAAGTAATTTGGTGCTAATATTATAGAAGACATTGGTGAAAGTGCTCAGGGTGATTTAATTCCCCAGCCAAGTATTGGGAGAAACATTTTTAAGACTGTGCAAGAACAGGTAGAAAATAGCGTACCCCTATATTAAAAATAACTCCTTATTTCAGGGACAACTTTCAGTCTGTTACTTTGTGTAGCTGGATCTCAACTTGTTAATTCATCTAGTCAAGTTTCCCAGCTCTGCTACCCATCTTTAGAACTTTCTTTATACAGAATGACTGACACTCTAGCTCTCTCAACTGAAGGAGCCATTTCCCTTCTTTCTTCTGCCTCATCTAATCCTGATTCCCCATTGACCATTGTAAATCGTGATCTAGTCATGTGTAGCCTCTAGTGACATTCCACTGTTCAGTACCTCCATCTGCATACAAAGTAATGAGTGCTCAAAAGAAGAACTTGCCCAAGATGATGGAGCTAGCCAAGAAACTCTTAGATTACAAAGTCATAGTTAGCCCTTGGATTGCCCAGGAAATTGATATTCCTGGGTGTCCCATCATCTGTATTATTTGATTCATTATTTCATTCTTTTACTTATTCATTTATTAATTTAGTAAACTTTTACTGAACACTTAATATATTTCAGCCCTGAGTTAAATGCTGAGGATCTAACAGTGGACTAGATGAATGTAGTTTCTATTCTCATGGGTATTACAGACCATTTGGAAAGACAGACATATAATTTTATTCACAATTGTATGAATAAAAGAGTACTCACTTTCAGGCCCCAGCTGCCAAAACTGCAGTGAACCCTCTGGGCCAAGAGTTTCAAGCCAGCTCTCTGGTTTTCTTCTTCCCCTACTAGTCACTCTCAACTGGAATTCCCTCACTGAAATTTGTCTAGTTTCTGATTCCTTCCCATAGAACTGGATGCTCTGGGCCTCCCTAAATATATTAATTAATTCATATAAAATATAAATACTGATAATAAGACAATGGAAGAAGCAGTAGGCATGCTTATCTGAATATTTCAGGCTGACAAAAATGGAAATTTAAAGATGACATGTTCAGAATTCAGCTATGTGTTGATTAATTCAAGAAGGCAGAATCAAATTTCACTCATGGTGCTTTTGCAGGATTGATTTAGAAACAGGTCAACTCAGTTTAAAACTTAGGGCAACATAAAGAGACTCTGGTGAGTCCAGAGTGAGCTCTCTGAAGATGGGCTGGGAATCTCATGATTACTGACTTACGGGAAGACAGGGTAAAGTTAAATGATGATTTATTTTTGAGAAAATGGTGAATCCTGACCTTCATACACCATAAAGTAAACATGTGTCAAAGATTTTATTTAACTTATTAATGAGGGAACTAGTAAGGTGTTGAAAAGCTTGTTTAAAGGAAACTCCCAGGAGCATACACATATATAGGCAATCACTAATACTGAAATTAGTTTGTGTAATAGATGCAAAATTGGTTTATTATACAGGCCCAAAGCTATATTGATTGTACCTTCACAGGGCAAAATCACTTGCATTTCTATGAATATGAATAATTTGCATAAATATCAGTTTTCTAAAATGTACAGAGTTGAACATAGAGCAAAGACAAGGATGGGTGCAGACCATGATAGGATGAGGTGACCTGCAAGGGTCAAAAGCAACACTTAGTTTTCTCTTGAAAAGGCATCCAGTAATCTTTTTTGGCTTATTTAAAAGGCTTTCACAATCTTTTTTTTTCTACAAAGAAAAAGAGGAGAATAGCTCAATAGTTCAGTTACGTTTGACAATGTTTTCTTTTCTGCGTTGGGTGACTCACATACAATCTAATGAGAAAATGTGAGCCTTACCTCTGGGAAAAGACAGGTATGCAAGTTGACATATACAAACAAGTACAAGTGTAGGTAACCTGGGTACACTGGAGTTGAGCAGAATCAGAGGATGAGTAGGGTTACTTGTTTGAGTGATAACTCCAACCATGAGAAGCCAAGAATTCAGCTCTTCTTAACATGGAATTAACAAATGACTTTTATAAATAGAAAAGCATACTTGAAATATTATTGTTTTAGAGAATGGAAGTGATAAATAAGAACTAGAAGATGTGGACCAGGGAAAGAAGAACAAATGAAATAAAAATAGGAAGCCATATAGCCTTAAGTACCATATTGTGCATTGTGGTAGGAGTTTGGGGAGAGATAATTGTGCACTACAATATTGAGAACAACTTGTCCACATGTGGTGAGTGGGAATGGAATCAAGGGGACTGCATTTGCGAAGAGGAATAATTGACTGGGCACATGTGACAAACAGATTTCTGAGTCTCACACATAATAAGCTAAATATGCAACATATTATATTATTATATAATTACATTAATATTACAACAGACCCAGCAAAAGGCTGCCATGGTTCATAAGGGAATCACATGTAGGGAATTATAGACACCCACATCTCTATAGTATTTGTACTTTTACACAAATTTTCTCATTAATAAACTCTAGATATATGTATTGTTATTTCCAATTTACAGTGGAAGGACTGAAGCTCAAGAAGCTAATGAGTGGCAGAAGCTGCACTGAACCAGGTCCCTCTGATTTTCATCAAACTACAGCTGTTTCTTCTGTACCACGAGCCAGTTCTATTACAGTGCCGTGGCCAGATCCTGGATAGAATTCTTTGTGGAACCAGAGGTCAGGCAACATCTACCCAGGAGCTTGAAACATAGAAAAACAAGACCCACCAATCAAGTCTAAAAGATCTTCAATTATGTCCTTCCGAGACCAGAAAGCTGTGGGAAACAGAGTGGGTATCACTGTGGCTGAAATGCTGAATACAAAGTAATAACCAGCAGAATCCTCTGATGGAAAATGCAAAATGAGAAAATAATAGCAAACTTTTTGGGAAGATTGACTTTGTGCCAGCCATTGGCCAGCTACATTGGCTTGCTCATTTTTTCTTCACAGCAAGCCTATGAAATAGGTACTGTCATTATCTTCATGTTTTTGATGTGGAAACAGACACAGAGATGTTAGGTATGTCCCTAAGGTCCATGTCTTGTAAATAGTAGAGCTGAGACTGGTGCCCAGGTCTCTTCAGTTCAAAATCCTCCACTGTTCACCACTTTACCCTATACATGCACATGCTGCTGTGAAAGTGACTATGGTTTAGTTAGGGCTTTTCAGATTTGAAGAGTGTATGTGAGGGAATTTGAAAAAAAATTCTTTTTTGGGAGATTAATTAATAATTAGATGATATTAGAGACATTAGTTTGCATCAAGTGTACAACTGAAAGTTTAAAACAAAGATATAATGCACAGTCCTAAAATAATATTTAGAATGTTTTGAAATTGCAAATGTGATTGCCATAGGAGGTCAAGGTGACAGGTGGAAAAGAAACAGTATGACATAGTGGACGGTCTGTATCATACAAGTATTTAATATAAAGTGAGTCTTATTCTGGTTTAGTAACCATGGAAATATGGATACTAATTAGTAAAATAAAATAATGAAATCATTATTCATATAAATTATATTGCAGGATACCTACAAAATCCTATGGAAAGAATTCTTGATTTCTTAAGCAATCCGTTTTAAAAGCATTACTGCCTTTCAATGGGATTCCAGTTAAATATAAAGGATAGCCTAAAGATTTGCCAAGTGCTATCTTTAAACATTACATTGATCTTCAATTATTATTCATTCTGAGCCAATGGCATCTGCATTAGAAGATATTGTCATGTTCCCACAAATTGTCTCAGATGAAAATCTAATACAATTAAACAGAAAAAGACCAGAAAACCCATGATATCAAATTTCCCAAGCTGTCAGGGATTGCTTCTATTTTCTTTGACTTCTTCTGTTTGATCCTTGTCCCAGTTCGATCTCTGGGCTTGTTCAAACCTCTCTCTTATCCCACTTCTCTATCAACACTGACTTTCCGTTTAGTTTCTCTCCTCAGATCTGTTTATTGCCATTTTGGGGTCTAAGGTTCCCAGATGTGCTCTACCAAAATACCAGACCTCCAGCTAGCATCGCGGGTGAGTGTTCTACAGAACCCCTCCCTCTCTGTGGCACATTACTAAACAAAATACAACATGGTCACGAGAAAAATTTGCATTTGGATTATTTTACTGAAGCCCAGTGTCAATACCAAGGATAACAAAAATGTAGTTGATCAAGAGGACTCACTGAAGAAACCAAAGAGACTACCCTACGCAGAATTCCTGTTTCTACCTTCAGTGTCACAGAGAGTGTGTTTTTCTCCTGGCAATTTTTGAATACTTCTTTTGTCCTTACCACCACCCATCAAGGTTTTAGAAATATTCAGGTTTAACCTCATAGCACCTGGCCATGAAATGGGGACATAAGAAAATTTTAAAAATAATAATTGCATGACCTATTTTCATATTTTCACTGGACTGAAAGTTAAAACAGCCTGCCCACTTCAACCCAAGGAATGTGGCCACCTTAGCGACAAACAGCCTGCAGTCCCCAATCAAAAACCTTTCTTTTCTGGCCTCAATCTAGGGAAAGGGTTCTCCTCCCATGGTGGAGCTTTACCAGAGTGATTATGGCCCAGCTAGTACTAGTTGGAAACTCCATATCTTATATGAATTTTGTTATTTCTGGAGACAGGAGGATGGGTCACAGGACCTTGTATTCATCTTCTCCTGCCTGTGTGGTGTGTGATTCTCTGCTTCTCTTCAAGATCCGCTGATTCTTGCTTTTTCTCCAGCACTCCCTGCTTCCCCTAGTGAAAGATTAAGGCATTTTGCCTTCTAAATTTTCTGAAAGCATGCCATGGCTGAAAGCAGTGGTAACTATTTTATTTCATTTTCTAAATCATTTATGAGGACAGTGGATGGTTTTAATTTAACTCATCCAAACCTTATTATTTCCCAGTAGATTATTATTTTTTCCATTGCCTTGTTTGGCAAAATCCCTGAGTTGCCCTTGGCTAATTCAAAGAACAAGTAAAAGAGATGTTTTCAGGTGTCTGTAATCTCAGAATTGATAATAAATTATGCAGTTATTAAATAAACTTCTCTTGCAGCCAAGGGCAAAATAAACAAAGATGTTTGCTTTGGTGAAGATAGGTCGTTATTTCTATCCTTTTTCCTGGATCCGTGGGACATTAGCACGTTAAAGAAAATCTTCAGCAGTGATTAAAGATCTTCATTCCCAAGACCATTTCTCATCCTACTGCTTAATCACTTTTCCTCTAAGTCCAGGCTCAGAGGAGACATATATTAAGGGAAGAATTTGTGGATGTGAAACAGCTAAAGACAACTTGATAGAATGAGTCAAATCATCCTACAATAAAAAAACAAACTTTTTGGGGGAAAAGAGACAAGTAAGTCCAGTGACTTACTTTTTATTGATTGCATTGCTCATTGGTTGCTTATTTTTGCTTTCTGTTTGGCTTCTTTTAGGGTCTACATATTTCTACAAATTCCAGGGGTCCATTTCCTTTTGTGTAGACTCCTTATCTCCACTGACTCTACCACTCACCAAATCTCCTTGATGAGATTTAGCCAAAATCCTTCTCTTGCTTACCTCCAAGATCTCTAAATGAAACTCTATAATAGGTTCTGCAAGACTGAGCCTGTAGAAAATTACAAACCAGGGAAAACTTCCTTCAGGGCTTTGCTGTCCCCTGTCTAAATGTCCAATGCTAGTAATGACACAATCTTTCTGACAATGTTATACAGTCTGCTGGGATTTGTATAACCTCCCTGGAAAGCATTTTAACAATATGCATCTATAAGCTTATCGCATTGATACATTTTGACTTGATAATTCTAAATTCGGGAATTTATCCCAAGGAATGAATCTAAAATACAGCAAAAGTTTTATGCATCAAGATGTCAGTTTCATCATTGTTTCTATTTGTGTGAAATTGAAAACAATCTAAATCTCCAACATTGGGGAATTATTCATAAATTGTGATATACCCACATGATAGAATATTACACATCTTTCAGATGTGCTATAACATGGGGAAAATGTATATTAGAAAGTGATATGGTGTTAAGTAAAATGTGCACTATGAGCTCAACACCTAACAAAATCTTTATAGAAAAAATAAAGAATGAAAATCCATAGAAAGGGGAATAAAGATTTTGGGGAGTAATTGTCATTGAGTGAAGTTTTTCTTTGTATTGTTCATTTTCCAAAGTTGGTGTAATGAGCATATATAACTTTGTAAATAAGGAAAAATAAAATTCAGAGGAAACATTGGGTTTTCACTGCTTTTCCAGAGAAAGAGCAGATAGAGAAGCCATGTGGTAGCTGCCTCTAGGCCCTGCTGGGAAGGCAAGGGATAGAGGAAATTGTCCTTCTTGATGCAGCTCTTAGGGCTTCCCTTTAAGCCCAGTGTCTTGACTTGTGCTCTGATGAAAAGGGATTCCTGAGATGCGAAGAGTTTCTAAGTTTAATCACACCTGATAAGAAGTTTGAGTAAAGTTGCAGGAGGGAAGAGATTTCAGTGTTTATAACTTTTGGGGTTCCCTTGGGTGCAATTGCCAAGGAAGTCACCATGTGACAATGGAAAAACCAAGAGCTCTATCTCATTGTTATGCCTGTTATACCTCACTGAATCTCAGTTGAAATGTACCCCTTACCAGACCATCCTTCTTTACCTGGTAGGTTACAAGTACAGGCCCTAGAGTCAGACTGCCTGTTTTTAGATCCTGGTCTCAACACTTAGCAACTGTCGACCACGGGGAAGTTTCTTAATATCCCTGAGCTTTAGTTTCCACCCCTAGAAAGTGGGAATAATAACTGCCCCTATTTTATAGGATTCTAAAGATTAAATGAGACAATTTGCACAAAATGCTGAGGAAATGCACATAGAAAACATTCAGTAGATTAAGCCGTTATTAGATATGATATATTCATAGCAGTTTTAAAAATCAATTATAAAATTTTTAAATGATTTATTTTTAGTTCACTTGTTTATTACGTTTCCCTTACTCATCTGTGATCTCCATAAAGGCAGGGGATTTGTTCCTTTTATTAATAACTAAAGTAGAGCCCAGTACATAGTGAGTGCTCCAGAAAAAAACTATTTAATAACAGAATGATCGTGTGTGCATCTGCTAATGATCAATACTTTTCCCTGACTATAAGGATATGGTTGAGGCTACTCTATCTGATGTGAATCCATTAGGAAGATGCTAGTGGTAGGAGGGTGTCTGAGCAGAGTGGACACACTAAACAAGCAGAGTGCAATGGTGAGAGTATGATGAGGGTGGGTAGATGCAAGGCAGTTGGTCACCACAGTAGTGGGCTTGTAGCTGAATCCAGAGCTGACGTGAGAGGCCAGGTCTTCAAAGGGCCAAGGAGATAAAAGAAGGGGATGTGTTTCCAGTGCAGAAGACAGGGAGAGGTCTGAGAGTGTCGTGAGGACAGGCTGTGTGCATGAGAAACCATCTGTATAGGACCCCCAGCAAACAGGACAGTTCTACCTTGCAGACTAAGTTCTTGCCTAGAAGCATAGCTAGGATTTTTGTTATAGAAACAAGTCAGAGAAGATAAAAATGTCAAAGGGTAAATAAAGGAAATGGCCCCAGAAAAGTGACTGATCCCCACTCCCACATCAAATACTACTTCAATTAAAAACCTTCCTTGATTACAGCAGCTAGCCACTTATGTGGCAGTTAGCGTTCACTGTCTTGTATTTTGAATAATTTGTATTTAATACTTACTTGGACTACTAAGTTATACATGGAACTTTTCTCCAACAGTATATTGAACTTTTCTCCAATTTTGTGACATCAATGGGGAAAAAAGCTAGACTGATTAAATCATGACTCAAATGCCATTTGCAAAACCTTTTTGAATAATTAAAAGTTGATGTATCTCTAACTCCTTCTGGGCTTCAAACTATAATTTCCTTAAACAGTTCACAATTCCAACTCTTTCTTTTTTCTTGCTGTCTCATATCACTACCATTTTTGTCCTAAATTTTTAAGCTATGCTTGTTGTATTAGATTTGGGTTTGTAGGGTCCAAGGAAGAATATTCCCCTTGGTCCTCTGAAGGGTCACTGAAAAGTCCACTTGCAAAGGCAGAGGAATCAGAGAAAAGGCATACAGATTAATGTGTATATACGGGAGCCTTTAGATGAAGACCCAAAGATACAGAGGAAATTGTCCATTTTTATGCTTAGGTTCCACAAAATTCCCCAAACAGCTATGTAGAAATATGACTGGACAAAAAGGGTACTACATAATGCTAATAGATGGACTGAGGAAACCCAGCAAAGGCTGTCTGTCTAGATTCTGCTTGGCTTCTCTGAGTGTGCATTCATTCCTTCTGGATATAGGGCAGAACCCTCTGTGAAATGGCAATCTTAAGATGGTAAGCTCTTAGAAGATAGGCGCTGTGTTTATTGGTGTATTAGTATCTCTGCACTTTGACTTAGAACAGTGACACTAAGCCCCAATTTTGCAATTTCCTAGTGATTTTTTTTAGTGACATCCACTTTTTCTTCTTTGACAATTCTTTTTGACTAATTCTCAAAATAAATTTTTTTCAATTAACCATAATTTACAAATACTACATGCAGAAAGTATTTCTAAGGTTATTTGGAAGCAATACAAAAATCTGTCATAACTCCCCCCAAATTCGAAATGGATCTATGGGAGGATAACATCTAATAGTGTTACTATTCGTATGTATAAAAGTGACCTAATTGATGTCGGTCAGGAGCAGAGCAGGTTAAACAACAATACTGTTGTTTCCTCATATGCCTAGTTTCAAGAAATTGAGCAGGCTAGAAGTTGGATTATGACTTCATCACCTATGACTCACATGGAATGCACCATTTTTATCCAAATCTTTTGTTCTAATAAGATTTCTGTCCCCAAACACTGGTAATAATGAGAGCCAAGAGGAAGAATGTGACAGTGTGCCAGGCTGATCAGAGTGTTTATGCTTTCTTTTTAACAAAAGTTGTTTTTGACAAATTTTGACCTTGCTCAAAAATGGTACTATTCTTAGCAAAATTTTGGAGTGGTGAAGTCAAGGCATTTTCAACTGCAGTAGATCATGTGCTCAATGACAGCAGCAAAATGGCATCCACTGGGGATCCTAATATAGAAGCACCATTTCTGCTCTCTGGGAAAGGATTAGGCATAGAAATGCAAACATCAAGCTTTGCTTGGTGCACTATTATTTCCTTGCTCAACTCCAGATGATAAGGTAACCAACTGGCCCTGAAATCATAACCTGGTCAGTTTGACTACTGGATGCCTTACTGTGATAGTAATGTCAGTAATATCTCAGGCTTGGTCAGTGCTTTGTAGTCTACAGAGAACTTTCCCCATGTACTTTCTCTCACTGGATCCTATCACTTGATTCCTCATGATAGGCAGTGTTAATATACGTATTACCAAGTCCAGGTCTAGCTTAGTTCTTGCTGCATACATAATTGGCACTTGACTATTTGTAGAATTGAAGTTGTTGAATCCACATTTTCAGATAAGAATGTTTAATGATTTCTGCAAACTCAGCCATACCAGGTGAAACTGCTAAGACTTAAGGCCATCTTTTATGCCTTGTGTCCTCTGGACTTGCCATTGGCATTTGTAAAAACAGTTATTTTCCCCAAGTCACTGTTGATACCAAAGAAAGCTATTATCCCCGCAGGTATCCCTGGTACCACTGAGCTGTAAGGATTTGAACAAGCTTCAGAATAGTGTTTAATGTAATTAGTTACAAATTAAAAAGAAAAAGAGAATAGGAAAAAGCAGTAAGTAGAAAGATGATTAAGGCTATGGGTGTGGATCAGAATGGTATTTAAAATAAACACAATAAAGTTATCCTATAATCAGTAAACAGCAATATAATTAGAATTTTTTTTCCTATTTACTTCCTTTAACATGCAATGGGGGGAAATGGTAAAAAAAAAAAAGTCAAGGACTCAATCAAACAGATGGTTCTCAAGTTATTATTTTCTCCTTACTGTTGTTTATAAGAAAAACTCCTTTAAGAAAACATGACTCACAGATTCCTGTGAGACCAGGAGTTCTCTGTGCTAAGAAGAGAGGAAAATAGTGGGAAGAGAACTCAGATCATAAGCTTTTATTATGCACATTATTATGCCTCATTAATTAACCCAACCACTGTCCTAGTGACGTCTTGGGCTCACTTCACAGGAAAAAATTAGTCTGGATTGCCAAGTTAAATAGACAATTACAGGAAGATTGAATTATGCCTACATTGCATTCTGTTAGGGCACCAAGCCAAATTCATGTCAGACTCATAAGACTGGAATATCCTTACAAAAAACAGCCCTGAAGAAACAACGTCACAGGCCATTTGACGTCTACACGGAGGATGTATTGATCTTGCCTGAGCTTCCTTTCTCAGAATCGCATAATAGACCAAGAAAGACGGCTTTCTGAGCATCTTACTCTCTTCCACAGAGCAGCTGGCTAGATCCTTTGTTATGTCCAATAAAGCACAATGAACGAGGGAAAAACATCCCACCTCATGAGCTCCATCCCTCACCCTGGCTGGCAGCCGTCACAGACCTGAAGAAATAGCTTGGACATTTAAAGAGAACAATGAAAACCCCCAGTGTAGGTTTTCCACAGTGGAACCCTTGGTTCTGACCATGATCTTGGGGAAAACATTTCCATAAAAATCTGAGCTCACCCCAAATTTTCAGAACCCACTTTGGAATGCCTGATGTCCCCAGCACCAGAGAACACTATACTGGAGAGAATAAGAACAACTGTCACAATGCCTTTAAGTAAGGTGATGTTTGCTGGTGGTTCAGGACTCAAAAAGAGAATTGAGTGTGCCTTGTATCTACTAAAGAATGAAAGTTTAAGAATTTAAGTGTGGAAGGCTGGATGCAACTTGAAAAAAAAGCTTCTTCCTGATTCCCATTTTAGGGCATTCCTCCTTTAGCATCAGAAGTGTCTAACTGAAGCCTTTTTTCATGACACTTCCCTTTTATGAAGAACCCCCTATCCCTCAAGTGGTAGAATGCATCAGCTCCTCTCTTGTGATTTTCTATGAAATAAAAATTATGTTTTAAGAATCCTGAGCTCAAACCTAAAGACTAGCCAGTTACATGTTATATCTCTGAAAAATCAGAGGACATATAAGTTCAGCTCCCTGGGAATCACCATATTGTAATGAAGCACAAGCTACCTGAAGGAAGCACCACACGGAGGAGAACCAAGGAAGCCAGAGAATAATGAGGACTTACCCATATGGCTTCTGTTAAGTTGCCCCAGCCAGCTGTTACTGGTCAAGCCATCCTAGCTCACGCCTGGAAATTGTGGAGCAGAGATGAGCGATCCCCATTGTGCTCTGTCTGAACTGGAAGCAAATAAATGGCTGTTGTTTTCATGTGGTAAGCATAGAGAGATCTTTTTCAGTGCAGACAACTAGAATACCCTCAAATCTGGCAGGGATGCTTCTCCTGTAATCTGTGCTGTTGTGGACCCCCAGCATATTACTACCCCACTGCAGTCTCCAAAACAAAGATGTCTTTCTCTAGCCTTCTCCCTCTCCCTAGTTGTGTCCCCTTTAAGGATGTGGAAACCTATTATCTTAACAGTAGTCAGAATTTCTTTTAGGGAGAGAATTCTTTTTATTTGTAAAGATAAGTTTCTCAGCCCCTGGGGATTGAAGGCTCTGTGGGGAATAGCCAAGGCTTCTGAGAAAAATGGCTAAACTTGTCTGCATAGGAAAGGAAGAGTTTTGCTTTGTAATGAGAGAGAGAGAGAGAAAAAGGAAAGAGAGAAAACTCTGAAGAGGCTCTGGGAGGCAGAAGATCTCTCCTGTGTGGGGAGGCAACCAATGGACCGTTCCCTGTGACCCATGAGAGAAAATAAGACACACATTAAAATGAAAATGACTACTGGAAAACTGGAATTTCCTGGTGTTTTGACATGTTATTTCCCTTCCTCCTTGTCCATCTAGTCCCCATGAAACCACTATATCTTACCACACTCATATGAAAAGCACAGGCAACAAAAGAAAACAGGAGAGGTACAGTAAGATGGTAGAATACAAAGCTCCACTGATTGCTCCCCTCCCCCCACAACCCCCGCCAAAGAGACCAAATTAACAACTATCTACACAGAAAAAAACACTTTCACAAAAAACAAAAATCAGATGAACACTTACAGTACCTGGTTATGACTTCATATTGCTGAAAGAGGCACTGAATAAATAGAAAAAACACTCCCAAATGGCTAGCACCATCCGTATCCCACCATGGCAGCAGAGATGTGATGCAGAGAGCTTCTCTAGGTGCTGGCGGAGGGAGAACACAGCACCTGTGAGGCACTAAAGTCAACGCTGTCCTGTTAGAGGAGAAAGAAAACCAGCTGACCAAATTTACCAGACTCAGCTGATGCCCACCCACAGAGGGAGCATTTAAAGAAACCCTAGGAAGAAGGGAATCACTCATCCCAGCAGTTCAAACTTGAGTACCTGCAAACCTCACCAACAAGGGCTTCAGCACTCTGTGTCTTCAAGTAAACTTGAAAGCTACTCTCGGCCACAAGGACCACCTCTCTTAGATGACTCGTAGTGCAGAACCAGGCCTACAGACAGTGGATTGGGGTGGGGGCACACAACATACTGAGAGGCCAGCTGGGGCAGCCAAGGGAGTGCTGGTATCATCCCTCCTCTAACCCCAGGCTGGCCAGCTGGAGGCTCCAAAAGAGACACCCTCCTTCTGCTTGAGGAGAGGAGAGGGAAGAGTGGGGAGGACTTTGTTTTGCATCTAGGATACCAATTCGGCCACAGGAGCACAGAGCACTGGTCAGAGTTGTGAGGCTTCTTTTCCAGGAACTAGATCCCAGGTGACATTTCTAAAGACACCCGGGGCCAGAAGAGAACTTGCTGCCTTGAAAGAAAGGACCCAGTCCTGGCAGCATTTATCACCTGCTGACTAAAGAGGCCTTAGGCCCTGAATCAGAAGTTCAGGTACTACATCGAGGGCTGTGAGTGAGCCTCTGAGACTTGCTGGCTTTAGGTGAGACTCAGCACATTCCCAGCTGTGGTGGCTATGGGGCAAACCTCCTTTGGCTTGGGAAAAAGTAAAGGGGACTTTGTCTTGCACCCTAGGTACCAGCACAGCCACAGCTGGGTAGAACACCAAGGGAGCTCTTGGAGTCCCAGATTCTAGGACTTCACTCTTCTTGGATGGTATTTCTGGTCCTCCCCTGAGCCAGAGAGAAGTCCACTGACCTGAAGGGTGAGTCCCAGGACAGGCGGCATTCACGACAAGCTGATTTAAGAAACGCTGAGTCTTAAGGGAACATCAACAGTAGTCTGGCAGTATTCCTCATGGCCTGGAGTGGCAGTGGCTATAGGGTAAGGCTCTTCTGCCTTTGAAGGGGAGGAAAGAGTAGGAAGGACTGTGTCTTGTGGTTTGAGTGCCGGCTCAGTTGCAATAAAGTAAAACACCAGCTAAACTTCTAAGTTTTTTGAATCTAGTTCCTGACTCCCAGACAGCATTTCTGGACCCACTAGGAGCCAGAGGGGGGCAGGGGGACCTTGCTGCCCTGAAGGGAAAGACACAGGCCTGGCTGACTTTGCTGCCTGCTAATTGTAGAGCCTCAGGGCCTTAAGTGAACATAGGCAGCAGGCAGGAAGTGGTTACAGCAGACCTTGACTGAGACCCAGTGCTGTGCTGGCTTTGGGTCTGACCTGATGCAGTCATAGTGGTAGGGGCCACAGGGATGCTTGTGCCATTCCACCCCCAGCTTTAGGTGGCTCAGAACAAAGATTCTATATGTTTGGGAGAAAGTAAGGGAAGAGAACAAGAGTCTCTGCCTGGCAATCCAGAGAATTCTTCCAGATCTGGTCCAAGACCATCAAGGCAGTACCTCTGTGAGTCTGTAAGAACCACAGTGTTACTAGGTTTGGAGTGCCCCCTAAAGCAGATGCAGCTTAGATCACAACATTCAAGCCCTTTCGAATATCTGGAAAGCCTTCCCAAGAAGGATGGCTACAAATAAGCCCAGACAGTGAAGACTATAATAAATATCTAATTCCTCAATGCCCAGACACTGACAAACATCTACAAGCAGCAACATCATCCAAGAAAACATGATCTCACCAAATAAACTAAATAAGACACCAGGGACCAATCCTGGAGACACAGAGATATATGACCTTTCAGACAGAGAATTCAAAATAGCTACTTTGAGGAAACTCAAAGAAATTCAAGATAACACAGAGAAGGAGTTCAGAATTATATCAGGTACATTTAACAAGGAGATTGAAATAATTAAGAACCAAGCAGAAATTTTGGAGCTGAAAAATGCAGTTAGCATATTAAAGTATGAATCATGGTTCTTTAACAGAATTGATCAAGCAGAAGAAAGAATTAGTGAGGTTTAAGACAGGCTATTAGGAAACACACAAGAAAAAGTAGATACATTAGACTTGATTAAAATAAAAAACTTTTTTGTGCATCAAAGGATACTATCAATAGAGTAAAAAGATAAAGCATAGAATGAGAGGAAATACTTTCAAATTATATCTGATAAGGGATTAATATTCAGAATATATAAAGAACTCCTAAAACTCAACAACAAAAACCCAATTAAAAATGGGCAAAGGACTTGAATCTACATTTCTCCAAAGAAAATATATAAATAGCCAATAAGCACATGAAATAATGCTCAGCATTACTAATTACCAGGGAGATGTGAATCAAAATGACAATGTGATATTATTTCACACCACTTAGGATGGCTATCATGAAAAATCAATCCAAATCAACCCAAACCAAAGAAAGCAAAGGCAGAAAATAACAAGTGTTAGCAAGGATGAGGAGAAATTGGAACCCTTGTGCATTTCTGGTGGGAGTGTAAACTGGTGTAGCCACTGTGCAAAATGATATGGCAGTTCCTCTACAAATTAAACATAGATTTTTATAAAATATTTAATGAAAAATGAAACATTACCAGTTACAATAAACATCTGTTGAATAAGTGATGGGATAAACAAAAGAAAGAAATAATGAAAAAAATGAGTTTTAGGATAAAGCATAGCTCATTTAAAACCCATGTAGAGTGGCAGACCAGCATGGACTCTTTTTGGATAAGCTGTGTTTGAGTTCCTCTTACTTTTACATGCCATTGGTCAAGTTGCTTTTCTAAGATTAAGTCTTCTTATTTGTAAAGTGAGATTAATACTGATGCCTCTCTCACAAGGTTTTAGCTAAGACCAAATTCAAGCTACTTCTTTTTCCCCACTGCCCAAGACAGAAACATCTTGGTGTACAGGACATGAGCGAGTTTGCTCAGAGCCCTAGGTGGGGAAGGGAAGGGGACTACCATTGCAAGGGTACGACATATGATAAAACATAGGGTTGCTTTCCATATTTACTACCAGACGTGTTTGGTAACTTTATGCAACGAATTTCCTTTTATAAGTTATTCTTTTTCTGTTTTTCATCCAAGGTTCTAAATCTGGAAGTGGAGGTATATGGGAAGAAGAAAGGATGGTTGATTTTGCTAAGTCATCTAAAAAAGACAAAGAGCAAAGAGCATTAACATTAGCCATATAGGGTTACTAAAAATAAGCCCTGTGTCCATCGTTCTCATTTTATCATTGCAAAGGGACCAAGAAGAGTAAAAGAGCTGGAAAGGATTTTAGCTGTTGGCTTATATACATTTTGACCCTCAAACAGCAATTTCAGAGAATACATTCTCTTTCCAAACTGGATTTCTCCCTTGACCATCTCCTATCAAATAAGGGAAGAATGTCCCTGTTTGGATGGATAATCAGCAAGTATGCTTGGTTCCCTCTTCTCTGCTCTTTGTACTTTCCCTCCCTAGACAAGCGGCCTATATTTCCTTTTTAATCTTCCCTGTTAAATGGTGGTGAGAATCATTTTACACATGGCTGAATTTCTAAGCAACATCCCCACAGCACTGAGCTGATTTTAATCTTTGATCTTTTGTGACATGGAAAGTGAATTTTATTGATCTCTGCTCTAGCCTATATTATTTCCTTTCTTCTGTTGGCTTTGGGTTTAATTTGTTTTTCTTTCTGTTACTTCTAAGGGAAACTCAAGGTTATTGATTTGAGACATGTCTTATGTAATAAATGCTATAGATTCTCCTCCAACTGCTGTCTTACTGGCATCTCACAGAGTTTGGTTTGTCGTACTTTCATTTTCATTCAGTTAAAACTACTTTCTATTTCTCTTCTTGATTTTTTTAAGAGGTTGATTCTTGGATTATTTTGAGGGTTATATGATTTCCAAATGTTTAGAAATTTTCCATATCCATTTCTGTAATTGATTTCTAATTTACTTCTTTTTTCCTGCGACTGAGTCACACTCTGCAGCCCAGGCTGGAGTGCAGTGGCCTGATCTCAGCTCACTGCAACCTCTGTCTCCTGGGTGAAGTGATTCTCCTGCCTTAGCCTTCTGAATAGCTGGGATTACAGACGCCTGCCAAAATGCCCAGCTAATTTTTGTATTTTTAGTAGAGATGGGGTTTTGCAATGTTGGCCAGGCTACTGTGAACTCCTGACCTCAGGTGATCCTCCCACATAGGCCTTCCAAAGTGCTAGGATTACAGGTGTGAGCCACTGTACCTGGCTCTAATTTACTTCAATTGTGATCAGAGAACATTCTTTACATGATCATATCCTTTTACTTTATTGATACTTCTTCAGTAGATAAACTTCTTGGAAATAGTTTGTCCCTTTAGGATTTTGACTTTAAGCTTTGTTAGTTGGGAAAAGAGGAGTTTTTAGTCTAGGGCTAACTTTGCCCCTTTACTGAGGCAGAGAACCATTTTAAGTATTCTCTCCCATGGCAGAGAGGACATAAGGTTTTCTACTCTAGTTGGAGGGAACATGAACTATTTCTACCTCTGTGTGATCTCCAGGATTATTTCCTCTAATTCTTTCAGGTTCCTCCTCCCTTCACCCCCAGGTAGTTTCCTATCTCATTTATACTTAGCAGTACTCAGCTGAAGATTCAGTGAGGAACCTCCTCTCTCTCTCGGCAGCTCTCTTCTTTCTGGTACTCTGCCTGTGAACTCTAGCTGCCTTCCTTGAACTTATAGATTAACTCTCTAACTTATCATTGCCACTGGACTCTCTCTAGGTCTTCCCCTCCTTGTGCTACAACCTGAGAACTCTGTCTAGACAGAAAGATGGGGTAATCATAGGGCTCACCTTTTTCTGTTTATCATCTATTATGGATTACTCATTACCTTTTTTTGCCTAATATCCAATGCCTGAAAGCTGTTATTTAATATAGTTTGCCATACTGTATGTATGAGTATGTATTCGTTTATTTGGCTTACATGAGGTGAAAGAATAGATCCAGTCCTTGTGATTCCATCTTAGTCAGAAGCAGAAATCCACTGAAAAATGTATTTGAATAACCATTTGGTAGAAGTTGCTCAACCAGGATACAGATTTAAGTTGAACATGCCTTAAAGCATATGATTTGTTTTGTTTTCTTCTCTTATCCTTTCAGTTTCATGGTCTGGTTTACTCAATGCCTTCCTCTGGCTTGTCCCAGAAATCCTATAACATCAATCTTGATCCTTTGGGCTCAGAAAAGATGTCCTTGGATCATCCAAATAGTCTGAAGAATTGGTAGTGCTCATCAGAGTTTATCAATTTGATGATTTAAGCTAATGATACATAGTTATATAATTTTTATACATGCATATACATGCATATTACATACATACCCACAAATACTTTATATTATCTATACTATAATGACTAGTAGACTGATAGACAGATCAGTAGAGATGTCGAAAAGCCTAAAAGCTAAAATGACCCAGCCATAATAGGATTAGGCTCCAGTCTTCTTTTGCAAATCTTTGGTATGGTCTAGAATTTCTTTTTCAATAGAGTTGTGTCCTGCTGGGTGGCTGGATTAAAGAAAGGCATTTATAAGACTGTTGTAAAGGTACTGGGTGAAAGAGACGCTACAATTTCACAGCATCTCTGTTGAGCACATTTGTGAAAGCCATTATGACGCCTGTCACATGGTTGAGGAAATAAGCATTGTCACAGAATTGATGAAGATGCTGGAGAGAGGGCTCTTCAATAAGCAAAGAACATCTGTCACCAATATTTCTACTTCTCATGGCACGTGCAGTTTTCCTGCTCTTTGTATATACTTCCTGCAGACTTCATTTCACTTTTTCCCTCACCTTAAAAATATAGTCATTCTGTGATAGGATTAAGGCAAGTCTAAGTGTGCTGCTGTACGATTTAATTCCCTGGCCCTACTATCCGAGTCCATAATCAAGCCATATAGCCTCTCATATCTCTTCCAAGCCCCACCCTCATCTCTCCCTTCCCCAAAACTCTCTGCCTTCACTTCTCTATAAACTCCTGGACTACTTCTTCCTGAATTCCATATTTGGAGATTTGAAGTGTTTGAAATCAATAGAGAACTAACAGATACAGGATAAAATTAGAACTGATTTTTAGTAGACAAAGAAAACTCTTTAATCTGCTTTCTTCAAGGCACTCTGGATCAATAGTCATCCTACATTTCACGATAAAGACACAGGATAGAGAAGGAGAAAAAGCAATTAAAAAGCCAAGACTTTTCTTCTTTGAAAGCAAAGTATGTTTCATTTGGATGCAGTCATTTTTAAAAACTAAGGTAGACTTAAATTTCAGTAAACCTACTTTTCACTTCCTCCAAGATTTGTTACTTAAAAATTATCACGAAGTGGATTTCCTTAGGGTAGCCATGCTGAAGACAGCAAGGATCAGAACCTTTGGCCTTAATCCTTTTGCTTCACACCTGAGGCTTGCACCTCTGTGGTATTTGCATCTACATACCTGGATAGTGATAGGAAATTAAGAGAGCGAATCCCCTCTGAAGCCAAAACAGGAACTCTAGGATATGCTAGTGCTACAGTCACCTATCTCATTCCTGTGTTCATAATCCACGTGCCCTGCAATGCCCAGCATGATGGAGCAGCCATGTGCCAGCCTCTGTTTGCTCCTAGACTTACAATGCTGGCTAAGTCCATGATGGTGAACAGAGTCCATTTCTTGGGCAAAGAACTTAGGAGTCAGTCAATCAGAAAGTATAGGGGGTGGAGCAGGTTGTTCAGAGCAGGTTTTAGAATCAGATTAAATTCTAGCTTCATTGCTTTGTAGCTATGTGATAGTGGATGCCAACAGGAAACACTTTTCTCCCTCTACTGATGTTTCCTTCCTTGTGATAGGAATTTGTGATAAGTTATAAAAATGGACACAGATTCTTCCCTCCCTGTAGCTACACCCCTTATAAGTACCTTCGATTGTTCTTTCACTCTTAGTCTGTTTCTTTGGACTTTGAGATATTAGTGAATATAACGCCAACAAAGGCCTGAAAAATGCTTTCACATTGGGCCAGTTCTCTCTTGTGCCTCTTGGGGAGCCACTTACCTGCCGTGGGAAAGAAAGGTATTTCAAATAAGACCTGGTGACTGGGCCTGCTATCATTACAAATTCCTCAAGTTTTCAGGGGACAATACTGTCTTAAATGACATTTGGAGAGAAAGGAAAAAAATGGATATTAAGATTTCCTCCCCAGATTTGATAAGTTTATCGTGCCAAAATTAATCTTTACTAGGTAATTTTTTTTCATTGACTTCGGGCTCCCCAATTATGAATTCTGACAGACTGAATTGCACCTTGCTATAGCTGAAGAAAATGAAATCTCCATCTATCTTAACTCTATCAGCTTTGTAATGCTCTGGCAAAACAAGTTCATGATTTCTTCTCTAAAATTCATGGAGTCATGTGTGTTTCTGAATTTAGAGTTAGTCAGATTATATATACCAATTATTTACATAATACCTCTCATAGGATCTTGAGAAGTACACTATAACATTCACATTTTGAAGCAAAGTATATGAATATTCATACTTGGCATGATATATAAAAATGATAAATCACATCAGTCAGTTGAGGTGAATATTTGCTGTCAGATGTTTCCTGAATTTTGGAAATGCAGATAAGGGACTGTGGATAAAAATGCAGTTGGGGAGTCCAGAAATAAAAGTTTTCCTTGAACATTGCTCTGGAGGTGGAAACAGTTTGTTTTGTACATTCGCAAGGTATGGGGCCAGTGCTACATAATGATGTGTGTTCTATTCACTCTTGAGACTCTTAAATGTAAGGAAGATCAGAGACTCAGACTTGAGCTAATAGTCTTAAGCCCAGCTGAGCTGCAGTCCCTCCTGTGAGATACAACAGATACATTCCAGGTTATGTTGGCCATAGGAACCTTATTCTACATGGGCAGTAATGACCCTTCTAACTGAGATTACAAAAGGGAAGAAGTGGGAAAATTAAATTTCTTTTGATTTTTTAATTTATATTTGAGTCACTTGGATTCAATGATATATTAAGGAAAAGAGAAGAAAGGACTGAGGGAGAGAAGGAAAGAAACAAAGAAAGATCTAACTGACTGGCCTGGATAAAGGAGACTGAGCTATGCATGCAGAAAAAGGCCAGTCAGGCAAAATGGGCATACACGGTGGAAAGAAGACGGGGGCATTTGGGGCTGTGGCTTAATGCTTGTCAAGGATCAAGGCCTCTATTACCCCTAGCACAATAGGTTTAGGGCTTAGGACAGCAGAGCAATCTTCATTTTTTACTCTCTAGTGACAAAGAATTTCTCAGTATATCAAAAGGCCTGGCTCTCAGGAGCTCAAGGCTTGGGTGGGTCCAGGCCTCCTCGCAGGCGGATGTTAGTATTTACATCCTCCTCAAGGGAGGATCCAGCACATATTAGGGCTGAGAGATACATGATAGCTATCACTTTTACAAAGTATTTATTTGGGTTATAGGAGGAATGAATAAATAAATCATTGTTAACTTCTCCAGAGAAAACCATTACATAACTCTAGGTATCTATTTTTAAATAGAGGTTGAGACTTCCCTGTATATTGTCAGTTACTCTCTAGTAGCATTTTATACTTGGCATGTGGACAATGCACATATTTTCTTTAAAAGCACTATAATCAGAGGTCCCATACACCTCCTAGAATATATGTGACTTGACTTCCTTTCAAAGGTGACCTGCTATTTTGACTAATGACCTTGCTAGTATAAATGTCATGAAGACATTACTATTTTTTTTTCATTTCTTACAAGAAAAGAGACCTCTCTCTCTCTTTGCAGTTTAATGCTTTACCTGAAGTCACAAGGGTGGCTTGATGGAACAGCCAACACCAGAGCCTATATACTTGTACTTTTGGGTGACTCTGCCTGACCTTCCCATCTCCATGGGCAGTAACATAGTCCTGGCATGCATCCAAAAATGGCATGTCAACAATCACCTTTGTTTTATTTTACTTTGTCATCAGTGGTTAATATTTCCTGGCACATCAGAAAAGGATTACATCTGGATGCACAGGCTTCCTTCTCCTATTGATAGCCTTTGCAATTTGTCATAAGTTGTTGATCATTAAATAAGCATGTCTTTTAATCACGACCAGCCTGGGAACAGCTTAGACTAACAATCCTACGAAAAATCCGCCACTCTTTCCTAAGTCAGGTTCCTTTCAATAGAACCATATTATGTTGGCCTTTGTTGTATTTCCTGCTTTGTCCCAATAATGGGGCTTTAGTGACCCTTGCTTGTTTTGAAGGATGACAGATTTCCTGCAGCTCTTTCTACAAGCAGGCAGCTGTGGAAACATCACAGTAATAAACCAAACATCTCTGGGCACCCAGGAAAGCTCCTAAACATTCACTATCCTTTTATTCCTTGCTCTGGGGACTTTCTTCTGATAGGATACTGGGGACATTTTCCACCCAAAGTCCTTGCCCCTGCCATCAACCATGGTCATTCTCCTTTCTCAATCCTGGTGGTTAGGTAACTGTTGGATTTTGTTCACCCAGATGTTGATTATTTGTTCCAGCCAGGCATTCAGAATGTACAGATTTGGTCACAATGAGAGGTAACCTTGAAGACAGAGACTGTACATTGATTACATACATTTTAGACGTGGTACTATGTCACTTAGGTGGAGATGAGATAAAAAACATAGATCACATTTGTAAATTTATTTCCTATATTATTTCTTAGTTGAAACAATTCTAATGGAAATTTAGGAAATATGAAGGACACTTTGAATACCTTACTTTTGCTAGAATGACAGCAATTCTCTCTAGCTACCTATTTTATTTTAGAATAAACTGAGGCCTGTCCAAGTAACTTAAATTGCTTTTTTTCCTGTTTTTGCATTGTAAATTAAAATAAGTACAGAAAAACACAAAGCAAGCTGAAAGGCTTCCAGCTTCATCCATGTCCCTTCAAAGGACATGATCTCATTCATTTTTATGGCATAGTATTCCATGGTGTATATGTACCATATTTTCTTTATCCAGTCTATCATTGATGGGCATTTGGGCTGATTCCATATCTTTGCTATTGTGAATAGTGCTGCAATGAACTTTGCAGTAGAATGATTTATATTCCTTTGGGTATGTACCAGTAATGGGATTGCTGAGTCAAATAGTATTTCCAGTTCTAAATGTTTGAGGAATCGCCACACAAAACAAATGCAGGGTTTTATGAGTTATTACAAGGCAGAAATTCTTGTTACCATCACTCAGGTCAAGAGATAAAATTTGTTACTATCTTAGAAGCCATTCCAATCATAATCCACTCTGCCCCAATTTTAACCACAAACTTGTATTTTCTCGTTCAATTTTGTGAATTTCTGTATACTTTAATTACTTTAGTGAACATCCCCAGTAGCTTCAGTTAGTCTGATCCACTTAAAGAAAACTGATACATCTTTTAAGTCTTCTCTTTTATCCCTTTCTTTTTTTATATAATTTATTTGTTAAAGAATAAAGGGCATTTGACCTGGATATCTGTCCACTCTCGATTTTGCTGATTGCCAACACAAAGTTCAGTTCAGCCTGCTCCTGTATTCCTGGTGTTTGCTGCAAACTGGATCAGATCATACAGATCCTGCTCAGACTTAGTTCCTGTCCATGTGACACAACTGTGGGTGGTGGTTATGTTTTCACAGTGGGAGGCATTCGGTATCTGGGTGTTTCTCTTTTTGTGACATTAACAGCCAACGATGCTTGATGACGTCATCTCTTACTACTTTGGAGAATTGCATATGGGGTCATCTTAATTCTATCATTAATTTTCATTTATGAGGTGGGAAGCTTTTATAGCATAACCTTCCCCTCATCTACAATTTGGTTATCTACTGGTAACTTATCTTGATTCTGCTTTCAGAAGATTGTGTGTGTGTGTGTGTGTGTGTGTGTGTGTGTGTGTGTGTTTTTGTGTGTGTGTGTGTGTGTGTGTGGTTTTGTGTGTGTGTGTGTGTGTGTGGTTTTGTGTGTGTGTGTGTATCTATGTGGAAGTTATTTTGGGGGATTAGTTTTGAGGATTTATTGGGGATTGACTGCTCCCACCCCTTTTATGACACACCACAGGCCTCTTCCTCTAAACCACACTTGCACTAGACAATCACCCTCCTGGCGCTAACCCAGAACTGGCCTGTGACACTTTCCACTGCTCTGGCTACTCTGGGCTTCTGCTGGTTGTGGATATTTCAGGCAACTCAAACACCAATGCAGGGCTTATGGATGCTGGCATTTTATCCTCAACCCCTTGTAGTTTGAGAATTGTGGAGAAAATCTGCTATCTAGTTTTATTTTTAGATATCAGTATCATCCTTGGGTTTTTCTTTTGCTGTCTGGTTCTTCTGTCTTTTTCGTGGTGGGGTTTGGAAATATTGGAAATCAATGCAGCCAACACTGCTGACTCCTTCTAGAACCACATTTTAATTGGCTTCCTAGATATGCAGGGTAAGTCACATGCAAAAGTGTGTGCGTGTGTGTGGGCGGGGGGGGGTGGGGGGAAGTGTAAGAGGAGGTCTATTTCATCAAAAGTACCAGAACTACAGCTTTTATTTTTGAAAAATTGTCTCATTTTCTGGATCTTACAAAGCTTGTAAGAACTGTTTCAGCGATGAATAAACCCCCTGGCTTTGCTGTTTGACTCGCCTGGGTTTAACCCTGGCTATGCCATGGATCGACTCTGTGACCTTGGGAAAGCTAATTAAGTTATCTAAACCTCATTTGAGATTTGGAAAAAGATAGTATTCATCTCATGAATCCAGTTTTTCCAAGGCCGTTCTCATTTTTTCTTTCTTCCTCCTCCCACTTTCACCCCCTACGAATACTTACCACAATTCCAATTATTATTACCCAGTAAAAATCTCTTGACTGTTCATTTTTCTCCATCTTCACTACCACTGCCATATTCACTCCAATACAAAGTAGTATCTTCTCTTGCCTGGGCTAGTCAAATATTCTCCTAAACTATCTGCTGGTAACACCTCTGGTCTCTCTTGTACCCATTCTTTAAATTCAGGCAGCAGAATTTCAAAACATAGTTGTGTCAACCTCTTGCTTAAATAACACTGATTATGTCAATTCATTCCTAAAGCTCTTTGCAGTCTTCTCATTGTTTATAGGATGAGGTGGAATTTATTTTGAATTAGAAGGTCTGGCATCTGCCATCTCTCAAGCATACCTCATATGTCTTTGTTTGTTTCCCATTTATCTTCCAGTGGCAGTGGCCTACCCTCATCACATGAATTTTGCACATGCAATGTCCTCTTTTGAAATGATCTTCCCTCCTTTTTTTTGCTAAGTTAACTCTTAATGATCCTTCAAGTCTCAGTGTAAGCATTTGTTCTTCGGGGGAAGTCGTCCCTGACTTCATAAGTAGCACAAATCCCATACAGCACCAATGCTCCTGCTTCAGCATGTGGAACACTGATTTATGACAGTAAGTCATTAATGTCACTTTACTCCACCAGACTTTAAACTCCACAAGGGCAGGGAGAATGTTATTTTTGTTCACTATGGTGTTCCAAGCCCAGTGCCTGGCACATGGTACTTAGACAATTTTTATTAAATGAATGTTTTTTTAAAGATGGTTATAAACACAGAAAATTTTACTGGTGTTGTGAACTGGTCTAAGCTATTTGGTTTTATGTAATTAAGTTATTTTTAAAAATTCTCAGTAGCCACCAACTTGCTGGAGGTTATGGGGTTGGTCACTTCCATTCAACCTCATTAACAAATTATGATAAAACCAAGTCTCAGATTACCTTTGCCACCCACCCAAAAATCACAGTGTTGTCAACATGATGGTTTTGTAGACCTCTGTGCTTCTTGACTGTCTGAGAAAACTGCTTGAAAGTCATGACCTAGACAAATCTAAGAATATTATTGAGTGGGATTAATCCATGTATGACATATGGAGAATTTTCCTCAGGTTGTAGCTATTGGGCTGTTCAGAATTCTAGGGCTTTCTGGACTTTCCAAACTCAGAGATACTACCTTAAAGCAAAACTATCAAAGCCTAAGGATTTTTAGGCTCCGATTTATTCCTTTATCCTGGAGTATCACTTTCATATAATCTCAGAACTCTAAGAAAAAATAGTGCAATAAAGAATAAAGCAGCATACATGTGATTATTGTAGAAATAAAGAAAAAAAAAATAGAAAGGAACTTCCTTTATAAAAAAAAGTTGAAGTCATTGTTTCCTAGCCATATAAAAGTCACTCAAAACAATTCAGATAATTGTGATTTATTATCAACATTCCCAGGGCACCTGAAGGCTGAGAAGGCTGAGCTTCCCTGTGCCTGTAATGAATGAGTCATTATAACTTGTTTGTGTAATACAGAGAGGAAAACAACATGCTCATATCTCTCTCACACAAATGATAAGGTGACACACACTTAATCAAAATAAAGGACACTTAAATAATTCAGAGGTCAGTTTTCAAAGGAGTTCTTGGGCAGTGTTCTTTTCAGTTAACAGAGAAAACAAATTTCAGGAAAATAATATAATAATCATTCAAATTAGATTAATAGTTCAAAACTGGGGGTGATTTTGCACCCTTAAGGGACATTTTTTGGTTGTTACCACTGAGTGACATCTGGCATCTAGTAGTCAGAGACCAGAGATGAGGCAACTTAGCATCCTACAATGCACAGGACTGCACCTCTCACCTCACCCACATAATCAGCAAGAAACCCTGGCCCAAAATGTCAATGGCGATGCCCCAAGATACCCTGGGTTAGATCATAGATGAGGAATGGGTGAAGCTGAAAAGGACCTGCAGATCGTTATAACTATGCTGGGTTTCAAGAGATAGTGATTGATACAAGTCACCAAATATCTGTAACCTGAGCTAAGCCTAAGTTTTTCCTACTCCACCATACTCTTATTATCAACTACATAATCTAGTTTTGTGATCTTGATGACATGTTGAAAATAAATGAAAGGTGAATTTTATAGTAAGGTGAGGCATTCAAGGAAACAAAGATTTAAAATGTGGTAGCTTGATTCTTAGAAGTAGGTATTATAATTTTTATACTTGTCTTTAATACAATCTTTCCTAATTATTTTATTGTTCTCCTCTTCTCCATCTTCTTCTCTCCCCATCTCCCCATTACTGCTTTCCATCCTCATCAGCATATCATCTGCCATATTTTTAAAGTTTACATAGATATAAAGACATAAGCAGTCTGGTCATGGTGACTCACACCTGTACTTACAGTGCTTTGGGGGGCAGAAGTGGAGGAGTTGCTTGAGGCCAGGAGTTTGAGACCAGCCTGGACAACATAATGAGATCTTGTCTCGACAAACAAAAAATAATTTAAATTAGCTGAGTGTGGTGGCACATGCCTGTGGTCACAGCTACTTTGGAGGCTAAGGTGAGAGTCTTGCTTAAACCCAGGAGTTCAAAGCTGCAGTGAACTGTGATTGCACCACGGCATCCCAGCCTGGGAGACAGAGCAAGACCCTGTCTCTAAAAAGAGAGAGAGAGAAAGAAAAAAAAAGAACACAAACACATATGTTTTGCACATATCACACATACATTTCTGGTTTTTTCATTTTATAAGTATGGATTCATATTATACATAATTTCCTACAACCTGCTTTTGTCATTCAAAAATATTTCTTGGGAAGTCTTTTCAAGACAACTGCTATAACTCTCTTTCTTTTTTTAACAGTGTTTGTCTACCATAATTTATTTAATCATTTTCCTATTGATGAACATTTATTTTTATATTTATGCTAAAGTAATATTTGTTTGAAAATATCATTATTTCCAGGTGTTTTTATTTTTATAATACAGATTCTCAGAAGTGAGATTGCATGTTTGGGAGATCCCAGGTAAACTCGGAGGTAAGAGAAGCATCTTGATTAAAGCTAGAAACTCTATAAAAGGGAAGATGGATGTTTTAAATTAAATGACATTTGATTTTAAATTTAAAACTTTGAATAAAATTAAATTTACTAAAGTAAGTTAAAAACGTGTGGAAAAGTATGAGCAATTTTAACAGTGTTTACTTTTGGGAAATGTTTATAGTGCAAATAGTAGGGAAGATAAATAATTATTATAATATCCAAATAACTTTTACAAATTGCTAGAAATTAGGTAAAGAAAAGTTACATACAACTCATTGAAAATTATATGCAAATGGCCACCAAACACATGAAAATATGTTCAAATTCTGTAGAAGCCACAAAACAACAAATTAAAGTAACAATATGTTATGACTTTGTACTTATCACACTAGCCAAAAATTAAAAAGAATCATAAAACTTACTGTTGGAAGAGATGTGGTAAAAAAGGGTGTTCTCATATATTGCTGATGATAATGCAAAATTGTAAGCCAATGTGGAACAGATAGGATTAATTTTTATGAATTTTTAACTGGTCACAGAAGCAACCATTGTTAAAGTGGTTTGGGAAAAGAACAGCTGAAAGATGTTTCATTGCTTCAAATACTAGTGAAGCAGCAAAATAAGAGTAAAAAATGAGCTTCCATTAATATACACACTTTAAGTGGCCAGAGGACAATTCTATCGTATCACTCAAGTCAGATATGCAGTAGTTTTATTTCTTTTCTGAATTTCTGGATGGTAGTAGAGTGGAGTCCTCGGGAAATCATGGTGCACAGAGGATGTCTGATACATGTATTCCTAAGCTGTGGTTCAAGGTGGATTCCAGATACACCAGGATTAAATGCTGGCATGAAAGGGACAAAGCTGTCAAGTGCTTGAGGATTCGAACTGTGGCTAAATCTGAAATCGCCTGGTGTCAGAAGACATGAAGGCACAGGTAGCAGGGAGAGGACGAGTCTGGAGCAACTCTCACACCCAGGGTACCATCCTTGAAGCCTGGCAACCTGGACAAGCATGGGTGGTCCATGTCCAATGAGGGAGGGTGCCCTAGGTGAGAAGAAAGCAAATTCATAGGCTGCACAGGGGATCCGTCTCTTTTTGTTTCTCACTTCTCTTGGTCCCTAGACTTACCACCCTAAATCATGTCTTTGAAAGTCAAAAGAAGAGGGCTCAGATCCTAGAGGACTAGAAAGTGTATAAATTGAAACTCTGCATTGTAACTAATTTCAACTCAAATGAGGACAAATACCAGTAGAAATTATCTATTAAGGCTGTAGCAGAGTGAGGATATTATGAAAACAGTCTCCAAACCCAAATTTAGGACACATGGCCTCATAAATATAAATGTTCTCTTAAGAACAATAGAATGGGCTATTTTCCACTGGGATCGTTACAGAACATCTGAGGAATATAATCACTATGAATATGTGGGGAAAAGTAATGGCAAATTAAGTTTCAGGTCAACTGGGATGAAGGGATAGCCTAGCCCGTAAGTCCTTTCTCACTCTATTTCCAGGTCCAGATGCCAACCTCACCCCTCCCAATCTGGTTTGTAGCACAGGGGATAGGGCAGGCCACAGAACTGCAGAAGGAAGTGAGAGCCCAGTCTCTGTTTCCCTCATTCTTTTCTCCAATAACTGCTGAACAGCCAACACACCTGCCAAAATAATCTGAAAGGAGCCTGGCATTAGAGCAAGGTCTGAGCAAAGTGCAAACTAACAATGGGGCCCTAATATGCAAGACTGTCTAAGCAATTACTGAGATTTATGATATTAATACCCACGATTTTTCATAAAGACAGCAGAAGGTGTGCTTCCTACATGTGAGAATGGAACTTGGCCCAGATCCCCAGTGTCGGCTCCTATAATCAAAGCCAATAGGCAGCCTCCCCTGGGCAGAGACGAGTACAAGTACAGCTGCCCATCCTGCGGTAACAAGGCACTCCTCCATCCACACTCTAACTATCCAGGCCTATTGCTTAGGTGAGAATTGTGTTTAGAATGAAGATGTTAATAGGAAGACTTTTTGAGTTAGAGCCCTAGGAAAAATTTGGCTGGGAGTCTGGGTTTTATGGACATTAGACTCAGAAGGGGTACATTGATTGATTGTATTCAGCCAAGAATAAACCTTCTCTTGTGCAGCTGAGTCACAAGATCATTTGGTGCCATTGTCAATAGCTAAAAACTCAGTAATAGGTCCATATTTCACAAGTGGTGTCTCATGCCAGAGATGTTTCTTTGTCAACTGGGACATGTTCTTTCTTAAATATAATCTTGGTAGTGGTGGCAGGTACATTTTGAATTCTCCGTGCTTCTTTAGGTACCAGATGTGCCTGCTACAGATAATGCTCAGATGTTCCATGTCTTTCTACAAGATGGGGGTATGCTTTGATTCTTTTCCACCACAAAACAAATTTTAAGTGAAATTGGTGTATAACAAGGAAGATTGTTAAAATGAAGTACTATAATCCAAAGCTTATTACAAATCCACTTTTTCGAGTGAAGAAGATAGTAAAAAAAGAAATATTATTTTTATGAAGAACAAGTGAAAAACAATTATGGTCTTAAACCAAACAAAGATAATCAGGCATTAGGAAACTTCAAACATGTAGTTCCACTGAAAAGCCAAGATTTTAAACTTTCTCCATGGTGGCTTACTCCTGCCAAGAGACTCTCATTAACGGAAGAGAGAATTAATGCATACATGTCACAATCATGTGACCAGTAGGTACTGTGAAAGCCAGACCTGTAGATATTTTAAGGAGTTCTCTGGGAAACAAAAAATGTAGTGTGAAACTTCTATTTCTAGCAATATGAGGAATAAGATATTGATAAAAAAAATACAAACTAAAAAAACAAAGTGTAGAATAAATTGAATTTTCAGAAAGTTTAAAATGTATTTTTGAGTCTACTCATGATTGAAACACAGTGAATCTATTAATAATAATATATAAAATAACAAAAAGATAATATAAAATTTTTAAGTTCCTTATACTATTATAGGGAGAAGATATCAATGAATTATAGATGTTGGTATGTTGTATACACATACTAAATTTCTAAGGTAACTAAAATTACTAGAATGTATACTTTCCAAGAAAACCAAGCACTCCAAAATAAGAAAAGCATAAAGAAGAAATTTTAAAATGCAGAATAAATACAAAGGTAAAGTAGAAATACATCTGCTTATGTTGTTATTATAATAAATATAAATTGTGTTTCCATTCAAAGACAAAGATTGTGAAACTCATGTATCTTTTTAATCCAACACCTGCTATTTACGATAGATACTTTCAAACATAAGAACACAGAAAAGATTAAACTAATGAAAAAAAAAACAGGTAAACACTAATCAAAGGAAGCCTTTCATGATTATATGACTGTCAGAAAGATAAGACTTTAATAAAAAGCATTATTAAAGATAAAAAAGGCTGCTACATAAGATTTCAGCTTTAGTTTATCAAGGAAAAGAAACATAACTAATTTTGAAGATTTCTAATAATGTAGTTACAAAATATGTAAATAAAATGGCAGATGTATAAAGAGAAATGGAAGATTTTACTGTCACAGTGATGGGAGAGTTTTATATCTATTTCTGATTTCATATGTATATACATATATATATATGTGTGTGTATGTATATATGTGTGTGTATATATATATGTATACAGTTTCATTATATTAAATAGAAAAAAAACTAGATGGATACCCCAGTTACCCTGATTTGATCATTACACATTATGTGCCTGTATCAAAACATCACATGTACCCCATAAAAATACACAACTATTATATATCCATAACAATTACCTTTTTTAAAAGAGAAAAAAATCTAGTAAAGTAACTATCTAACAACATATGTAGGAAATGTCTCTCAAAAATTGAAAAATAAAAATTATTTTTAGGTATTTGGATTATTTACAAAACTTAACATCTACTGGGATATAAAAAACACTAATAAATTTTAAATAATATGTACTATACAGATTATTTTACCTAGTCATAATGCAATGGAATAGAAGTAGATTAAGATAACTTTTAAACTTAAAAATATTTAACTTAAAAAATCCATAAAAAGTCATAGCTGAAATAATTTGAAAGCAAAGCAATAAATAACCTACAATTAAATTAAAACACAAAGTATAAAATAAATATCCATCAGTTCATACTGACATAAATAAATTATTAAATAAACAATTAAGGGAGAAGAGAAAAATCTACCATGCAGAGAAATTTCAAATAATTTATGTAAATACCCTTATGCCTTCTCTCCCAAAGGAGCATAATTCTCCATCTTGTAATGTGAACTGTGTACAGTAACTTCCTTCTAAAAGGAACAGTGTAGAATGTGAAAAAAAGAATAACAGTAGAGAAACTTGACAAACGCTACTTGAGGGAAAGTGATCAAAGTTAATATCATTAATGATAAGTCATGTCAATACTACATCCCTTTGAAATTATGTGATGAAAATGGCATTTTACTTCCCCCAAAAAACCCATAACCCCCTAACCATGAGAAAACGATTAGACAAATCCAAATGAAGAACATTCTACAAAATAACTTACCAGTACTCTAAAACTGTCAAAGTCATCAAAAGCAAGCAAAGTCTAACAAACTGTTATTATCTAGGGGATTCCAAAGAGACATGATAGATAAATATAATATAGTATTCTGGAACAGAAAAAAATAGATAAGAACAAAGGAAATGTAAACAAATTATGAACTTCAATTGTTAATAACAATATTGCTTCATCAGTTTTAAGAAATTTACCATAATATTGTTAAATGTTAATAAGTAAACTGAGTGTAGGTATATGGAAACTCTCTGTATCCTATATGTTATCCTTGCAAAATTTCTGTGACTCTAAAAGTATTCTAAAATAAAAAGTGTATTTTTAAAAGTCCACAAGTTTAGAAATAAAATAAAAATTGTCTTTGAAAACCCACAAAATTCTTAGTGAAAATTAGTACTTGGACCAAAATGATTATAAAAATACTACTTTCAAATTTGTGGGATTTAACTAGATAGCAGTTTTTTAAAAATATACAGCTTTGGTGAAGGATATGAACAGACACTTTTCAAAAGAAGACATTTATGAGGCCAACAAACATATGAAAAATTGCTCATCAGCACTGGTCATTAGAGAAATGCAAATCAAAACCACATTGAGACACCATCTCATGCCAGTTAGAATGGTGATCATTAAAAAATTTGGAGACAACAGTGGAGAAATAGGAGCAGTTTTACACTGTTGGTGGGAGTGTAAATTAGTTCAACCATTGTGGAAGACAGTGTGGTGATTCCTCAAGGATCTAGAAATAGAAATTCCATTTGACCCAGCAATCCCATTACTGGGTATATACCCAAAGGATTATAAATCATTTTACTATAAAGATATGTGCACATGTATGTTTACTGCAGCACTATTCCCAAGAGCAAAGACCTGGAACCAACCCAAACGCCCATCAAAGATAGACTGGATAAAGAAAATGTGGCACATATACACCATAGAATACTATGCAGCCATAAAAAAGGATGCATTCATGTTCTTTGTAGGGACATGGATGAATCTGGAAACCATCATTCTCAGCAAACTGTCACAGGAACAGAAAACTAAACACCGAAATGTTCTCACTCACAGGCAGGTGTTGAACAATGAGAACACATGGGCACACTGGAGTCTGTTAGGGGGTGGGAGGCTAGGGAACGGACAGCAAGGGGTGGGGAGGTTGGGGAGGGATAACAACAGGAGAAATGCCTAATGTAGGTGACAGGGGAATGGAGGCAGCAAACCACCATGGCATGTGTGTACCTATGCAACAATCCTGCAAGATCTGCACATGTATCCCAGAATTTAAAGTATAATAAAAAAAAAAAAAAGGTAAAACGAGTGGATTGGGGGGAAGTATACAGCCTTAAATGTTTATCCTAGAAAGGAAGAAAGTTAAAACTTAATTATCTAGGTATTCAGTTTATGGAATTAGAAGGATCATCATAATGAGCATAAGTAAAATGAAAGAATAAAATAATAAAGAACAATAGTTATAAAAATACAAAATAATTATATGAGAGAGGATGAACATAGACAAAAGCTGGTTGTTTGAAAAGACATAAAAATTGGCAAGATTAATCTGGAAGAACTGGAATAGTCTCCCTCCCCCAAAAACATTAAAAAATTTTAAAAGACATAATTATAGATGCAGCACATTTTCTTAAAGATATATGTTATTAAAAGTTTGTGCCAACATATTTTAAAACCTAGATGAAATAGACAGAAAATATAAAAACTGTTTTAAGAACACCATGTGACAAAAAATGAGCTTAGAGATGAGTTGTTCAAATGTTTAAGGAACTGAGATTTCTGTCCTTATACCAAATCTTCCAAAGAACTGCAAAAGTGAGGTCACTCCCAATTAACTTTATGAGGCTCATATAACCTGCACAATAAACAAAGAAAAGATAAGGACATTTTGAGAACAAAATTAGACAAGCTCTGATTTATAAACATAGATGAAAAAAGCTAAAGAAAAGTGTTAGCAAACTGAATTCCATATTGAACAAAACAAAAATACATAGTGGCTAAGCTAATTATATTCCAGGAATATAAGGCTAGTTTAGTCTAAAAAAAAATCTATTAATGTGATTAATCACATAGATAGATCAAACAAATATGATTGCTTTTGTGATTAATCACATAGATCAAACAAATATGATTGCTTTGACGTATGCAGAAGAAGGATGCAATATACTCAACACTCATTCTTTATATTTAAAAATTCCTTAATAAACTCCAGGAGGAGGAGGATACTTCAATCTGAAAAAAAAAAGGCACTACAACAACATTTTAAAAATCATTATTCTAAACAGTAAAACTCTTAAAATGTTTCTGTTAAAATTAGAAGCATGACACATCTTCCTGCTATCAAAATTCCATTTAATGTTATATTAGAGGTTCTGTCCAATCTGTTTTTTGGTTCATTAATCAAAAGTCTATTTTTAGGAAAAGCAAAATCTTATTATTTTTAGATGATATAATCCACATAGAAAGTCCAGAGGAAATTGCAGACATTTACTTTTAGACTTAGAGAAATGTATGCAGATTGTCTATAAATATAAGATACAGCTAGAAGATATGATAAGACATCACTTTCCATATCAATTAAAATGTAAAACATCTACAAAGATAAAAGAATGTAAAACCTTTGTAAAACTTTGAGTGACTTTAAGTACACAATTGAATCAAGGTATATACTACATATATGGTTGATAAGAATTAAATTGCAACTATGTCAATTCTCCACAAATTTAATAGATTGATTTTATGTTATCCCTATCAATATCCCAACAGGGTTTTCCATAGAACTTGACAAACTGATCTTAAAACTTATATGAAAAAGCAAAAGGACAAGAAAGGGCAAAAGGCCCCTGGGATATTTTTTGTTGCAAGGTTTTTAATTACTGAGTCAATCTCTTCACTTCTTATTGGTCTTTTCACATTTTCTATTTTTCCATGAATAAGTTTTGGTAGTATATTAGTCCATTTTCATACTGCTGATAAAGACTTACCTGAGACTGAATAATTTATAAAGAAAAATAAGTTCAGTAAACTCACGATTCCACGTGGCTAGGGAGGCCTCAATCATGGTAGAAGGTGAAAAGCATGTCTTACATGGTGACAGACAAGAGATAATGAAAGCTTGTGCCAGGAAACTCCCCTTTATAAAACCATCAGATCTCGTGAGACTTATTCACTACCATGAGAATAGCACAGGAAAGACCCACCCTCATGATTCAATTACCTCCCACCAGGTCCCTCTCACAACATGTGGGAATTATGGGAGCTACAATCCAAGATGAGATTTGGGTGGGGACAGCCAAATCATATCATTCCACCCCTGGCCTCTCCCAAATCTCATGTCCTCACATTTCAAAACCAATTATGCCTTCCCAACAGTCCCCCAAAGTCTTAACTCATTTCAGCATTAACTTAAAAGTCAACAGTTCAAAGTCTCATCTAAAACAAGGGAAGTCCCTTCCACCTATAAGCCAGTAAAGTCAAAAGCAAGTTAGTCGCTTTTAGATAAAATGGGGTTACAGGCATTGGGTAAAAGCAGCCATTCCAAATGGGAGAAATTGGCCAAATGAAGGGGCTAAAGATCCCATGCAAATCCAAAATTTAGCAGGGCAGTCAAATCTTAAAGCTCCAAAATGATCTCCTTTGATTCTATGGCTCACTTCCAGGTCACATTGATGCAAGAGGCGGGTTCCCATGGTCTTGGGCAGCTCCATCCCTGTTGCAGGGTATAGTCTTCCTCCAGGCTGGTTTCACATATTGGCATTGAGTGTCTGCAGCTTTTCCAAGTGCATGGTCCAAGAAGTCAGTGGATCTACCATTCTGCTCTCTGGAAGATGGTGGCCCTCTTCTCATAACTCCACTAGACAGCACCCCAGTGGGGACTCTGTTTGGGGGCTCCCACCCCACATTTCTCTCCTGCACTGCCCTAGCAGAGGTTCTCCATGAGCACCCTGCCCCTGCAGCAAACTTCTGCCTGGACGTTCAGGCATTTCCATACATCCTCTGAAATCTAAGCAGAAATCTAAGCAGAGGTTTCCAAACCTTAATTCTTGACTTCTGTCTACCTGCAGGCTCAATACCACATTGGAAGCTGCTAAGGCTTGGGGCTTGCACCCTTTGAATCCATGGCCTGAGCTATGCTTTGGCCCCTTTTAGTCATGGCTGGAGAAGCTAGGATGCAGGGCACCAAGTCCCTAGACTGCATACAGCAGAGGGACCTTGGGCCTGGCTCACAAAACCATTTTTTCCTCTTAGGCATCCAGGCCTGTGAAGGGTGGAGCTGCTGCAAAGTTCTTGATCATGTCCTGGAGAAACTTTCTCCATTGTTTGGGGGTTAACATTTGGCTCCTCATTACTTATGCAAATTTCTGCAGCCAGCTTGAATTGCTGCTCAGAAAATGGGTTTTTTTTTTCTATTGCATTATCAGGATTCAAAATTTCTAAACTTTTATGCTCTGCTTCCCTTATAAAACTGAATGCTTTTAACAGCACCAAAGTCACCTCTTGAATGCTTTGCTGCTTAGACATTTCTTCTGCCAGATACTCTAGGCAGGGGCAAAATGCCTCCAGTCTCTTTGCTAAAATATAACAGGAGTCACCTTTGCTCCAGTTCCCAACAAGTTTCTCATCTCCATCTGAGACCACCTCAGCATGGATTTCATTGTCCATTATCATTATCAGTATTTTGGTCAAGACATTCAACAAGTCTCTAGGGAGTTCCAAACTTTCCCACATTTTTCTGTCTTCTTCTGAGCCTTCCAAACTCTTTCAACCTCTGCTTGTTACCGAGTTCCAAAGTTGCTTCCACATTTTTGGATATCTTTTCAGCAATGCCCCACTCTACAGGTACCAATTTACTGTATTAGTCCATTTCCACGCTGCTGATAAAGACATACCCAAGACAAGGCAATTTACAAAAGAAAGAGGTTTGTTGGACTCATAGTTCCACATGGCTGGGAAGGCCTCACAATCATGGTGGAAGGCGAAAGTCACATCTCACACGGTGGCAGACAAGAGGAGAGAGCTTTGCAGGGAAATTCCCCTTTATAAAACCATCAGATCTCATGATACATTCACTATCACAAGAATAGCATGGGAAAGACCCATCCCCATGATTCAGTTACCTCCCAGCAGGTCCCTTTCATGACACATGGAAATTGTGGGAGCTATATCCCAAGATGAGATTTGGGTGGGGACACAGCCAAACCATAGCAGGTAGGTGGATATTTCTAGGAATTTATGCATTTCTTTTAGGTTATCCAATTTGTTGGCATGTAATTGTTCAGCCTTTTATAAACCTTTTTTTAAAAACTCTGTGGCATTAATTGTAATGTCTCCTCTTCCATTTCTGATTTTGTTTGAGTCTTCTCTCTTATGTTGTTATTTAGTCTACATAAAAGTTTGTCAAATTTGTTTATCTTTTTTTTAAAAGAAAACTTTTAGTTTCAGTAATTTTTCTATTCTCAGTTTTGTTTATCTCTGCTCTAATCTTTATTATTTCCTCCCCTTTGCTAACCTTGGGCTTAGTTTGTTCTTTTTTTTTTCCAGTTTCTTGAGGTCTAGTGTAAAGTTGCAGATAGATAGATAGATAGATAGATAGATAGATAGATAGATAGATAGATAGATAAAGATACAGATACAGATACGGATATATCTGTAGACATAGATATAGTGTGTGTGTATGTATGTGTGTCTTGATAGTGTCCCATAAGGCCCTTAGATTTTCTTCAGTCTTTTCCATTATTCTCTTTTCCTTTTGCTCTTCTTATTGGGTAATTTCAAATGACTTCTAGTTCACTGATTTTTCATTCTGCTTAATCAAGCTTGCTATTAGACACTGTTAACCGAAAAATCACACAATTTATAAATTAAAGAGAGAGGAGACTTCATTTCTTGTGAAGGGTTACAGCCTTCAAGGTGACCATCCATAGCTGGGAAGCATAGCCTCTGGCAAATATGAGAAAGGCACTTTGAAGGAGCAGGGATTATGGTAGGAGCCTTAGGCTGAATGGGTTGGCTAATGTACATATTCAACAGGTTTATAGGAGGAGCTACAAATATTCAAGTAGGTGATTCTGACTTAATGTCTCAATATATTTCAATTAGGCCTTATATTTCAAAAGGTGAAGAGGAACATGAAGGCACTCTATAAACTGCCTAGAACAAGTCCATGGTTGGTCATCTTATCAGACAAATCAGTCTCTTGTCTAATTAAAGCTGTAGTTATGTATGACTTGTAGAACAGAAGGGTCAGTTAGTAAGTGCTTGGTGATAGACGAGCTACAAGTTTTTAAATTATTGCTTATCTCAAGACCAGTGTTTGTTTAGCTGCTAAAGAAAAAGAAAAATCTTGTGGCAGTTAGAACATAGTTTATTTTTTAAGTGTAGGGGGTGCATGATTTAACTCTTACCCGGCAGGGCCTTGGGTCCTGTTTATAATTTGACATTGTATTGCCACAAAGAGTTTGTTTTGTCAGTCTTAGATCTCTATTTTAAAATTAATGCTGGTCAATCATTGTGTCTAAACTCCAAAAGGGAGAGTGTGTAATGAAGCATGTCTGACTTCCTGTCCCATCATAGCTGGAATCTCAGTTTTTAAGGCTTCTCTATAGTCCTTTTGGCCAAGTGGGGAACCAGTCAGTTGTTGGGGGTGAGGGCATAGGATTTTAATTTTAGTTTACAACATTATTTTTTCAGTTCATTTAAGACATTCTTCAGCTCCAAAATTTATTTTATTCTGTTTGTATCTTTTTGCTGAAATTATTATTTTGCTCACTCATTGTTTATATGAGTTCATTGAGGATCTTTTCAAATTTATTTTGAATTCTTTGTTAGGTAATTCATACACTTTTATTTATTTAGGGTTGATTTCTAGAGATTTATTTATTTATTTATTTTTTATTGGATCATTTCTCCTTGTTTCTTCATGCCTTTTTAAACTTTGCACTGATACCTACACGTTTGAAAAACAACCACCTTTCCCAGTTTTTATAAACTGGATTTGTACAGGGAATGACATCACCATTAAGAGTGGCTGGGGATTCTGGGGCCCTCTCAAATCTTTTCTGTGATGTGTCTTCTTTGGACTTTTGCATGCAGATTCTTAATTATAGAGATTTGCTTGTTTCTTTTTTCAGGAGCTCATAATCTCTCACTCCTTCTGATATCTGTCTGCTGTACCATGGGTCCTCTAAAACAGCAGCATGCTCTCAGCTTTCTTGTTCTCAGCTTTCCCCAAAGACTAGAGTACGCTTGTTCCATCAGCAACCCAAGTTGAGTTAGACAAAAGCCAGTCACTCATGAAAAGCCAGAATGTTTGATACATACTCCATTCTTCTCTTTCTTCCCTGAGTGAGAGGCCACTTCAGTCCAATATGCTCTAACATAGGCCATTTGAAGCAGCAAAAGCTGCCCATTTCTATTTTATTCTCAGTGGCTCCCAGAAATCTAGAGTATGCTGGCTCCTGTAAGTGCTCTGAGACAGGTGAAACAGAAACCAGTCCCTCGGGTACCCTCTAAAAAAGTCAGAACATAGGACATACAGTTGAAATGTAGTTTTTCCTCCTCAGGGAGAGGCCAGGAGCTAGGATTTTCTTCCCAAATGTGTGGTACCATGACAAGGGGAGAGCTTATGGTATTAGGGTGCCATAATTTTTTCTAATGGCTTTGATGTTGCTGATTTTGCATTTACCTGGGGTGCAGAAGTCTCTTAACTGGTTTCTACATTTACCATAAAGGGAATTGGTCTATATATTGTTGTTGAATCAGTGTTTCCATGGGAGGAAAGTGGTTTCTGGGGCTTCACACTCTACCATCTGGATGATGTCACTCTCCATAGTGTGCTTTTAAGGTTGTGACAACAAAGTGAGATAACGCATTAATACCAAGATCCTGGGTATGGAGCAAACCTAGGACAAAGGGTTTGGTCCTGGTGATGTCATTTGGTGATTGAACTAGGCTATGCCTGAAGTCTACCCATCCATTTATGAAAACCAGTTAGTTCTCCTTTTGCTTAAGCTATTTGGCCTAGGTGTTTAGTTACTTACAATCTGAAGAGTCTTCAGTGATAAAGCTGTGATGTAGGCTTTTTTTTCTTCTTTTTAACTGTTTTCTCTAAATGCAGTTATTATTAATATAATGAGTTCTTTGCTCCTTGCAATGATATCAAGAATAATCATAACCTAGTTTTAATTTACTATTTCTGTCCTCATTTCTTGCTATTTTTGTCCCATACACACATGCTCTAGTCACACTGTTCTATGCTTTGTCCCCAAGCATACAATTACATGCTGTATGATTTTTCATGGTATTCTTTATTTTTTCCTAAAATGCCTCCTACCACCTCTTGTCTATCAAAAAGCTAGTTAAACACTACAGACAAGCTTAAATATCCCCTTATGGGTGATAGTCAGGATCAACCTTCTGAACTGCTGAAATTGTGTTCACATTATTATAATTCAAAAATTTGATATTTTTAATGAGTTGAGGGACCCATTTGCTATTACATTAGATAGGGAGCCCCTTGATGGTTAGACCCATGTCTGATTATTTACATCCCCATTGTTGAATGCTAGCTGACATTCAATAAACATTTAGTGAATTAATAAACAAATAACCACCTTAAGTGGAAAAGAGCAAGATGAATGTAAAGGTTCATAGTCAGCAAACTAGTCAGAGCTCAGCAAATAAATGAAAGAGTACAAAGAACTTCCTTGACCCTGAAGTTATCTTTCAGACTTTAAAGGGGCCCTTTCTGCTTAAGCAGGCTTGTTATTTTCACAGTTTTATGAAGCAGCATGATCTGCTGGGTTTCTTTTTGAATCAAAGTAACTAGACCAGCATTGACGTCCTTAAAAAAATACAAATTTTCCTCCACCATTTTATCTTGCCTAATGAAAAACCCATTCATTTGGTCTTTTGGCAATTGCTGTAACATGCACTCTGGGATTTTTAAGAATGGTTTTCAAAGGAAACAGAGAGATGGTTCCTCTCCATTTCATTCTAGCCAAAGTTAACCTAAGCATTTAGAGGTTTTCCTTCCAGGTTTGTACTGCTTTTATTTCTTTTCCTATGTTCATTCATCACCATGGATGCTATAGTTGGAGAGAAAAGGGTCTCAGCTGCAGAACTTGCTTCCTGTTAATACTTCCATGAACATTTTGAAAACAGATGCAATGACTTAAACATAATAATAAAAGTAAAATAATTATGTCCAGACAACTGAAGCCAAGTGAAAATAATTTTGCAAAGTGAATTTTTATTTTCCTCTTCATGTAATAGATATATTAATATCAGTCCTTAACTCTCTGCTCCCATCCATTAGTGTAATAAATAATATTAGGATATAATTTGCATGGTGATTTTATGTAAACATGTAGATCACTATGTTCCACCTCAACTGCAAAAATGTGACTCATTATTTCATGTACTGTAGTGACAGTTCTCTCTAAACATAATAGTATATTAAAAGCACATTACATGACATAAAACAGAAGTTTGTTTTATTTCACAAATGCCAGCAGCATAACATATTTCCACTTTATTCAATAGGATCCAGAAGTGTATTTAGGAGATAGCTTATAAAATCCTTTTCATTGGCTTAATAGCTTTTTGAGAGCAAAGACTGGTTCCTCCTAATCATTTTTATTCTATTTGCAGCATGAAGTTCATAGTGAGTAATAAAAAAGTTTGATCAAATTAATGTACAAATGAATGCATTGTAAAAAATAGTGTTAAAAACACAAAATTTGGGAACAAACTGAGCTTTAGTAAGTGTATCTATAAATATCTGAGGGAACAGAAATAGGAAACCAACATTGGTGAGAGCACCACTCAATAAATAGCTAGATATAGTCACTGGAGAAACTTGTTCTAATGTTTTAAAGGTATCAAACACAATAAACAAGACCAAATACAAATTAGTAATAACAACCAAAAGGAAACTCTTCAGGCTCAACACAGTGCTTTGATATATTTACATTTTCTTTCTCTTTGGGCCCCACTAAAATAGTTGCATAAGATGGTATAGTTCTTTCTCTTAAAGTACTTCTGTACTAGTTAATTTTTTTTGGTCTCTTCTATATACAATTTATTAAAAAAATATAAAGGGTCTTTAGAGCTCTCAGGAACCTCTATGTTTTGGCAAGGAAGAGAATGAAAAAAGAAGATTCCTAAAATTATGGAAACTATTTTTTGGGTAACTGAAAGCAAAACAAAACAAGCAAAAAACAAAAGTAGAGTTTGAGATATAAAAGATATCCCCAAAACTGTTTAGTCTGGTGAACATTCTTTGCAGACCCAAAGAGCACTTCTTTCTTAGGATTGACATAAATGCATAAATTATGTATCCTAAACCTTGCTAGAGTTATCTAACTCTATTATAATGTCACTTCCAATTATGGGACAAAAGTCAAATTTTATTCTTGCATTTCCAGGTAGACATATTTTTCACTTGTATCAGGGCCTAGAATCGAAACTTTAAAACAAGCTACAATAGAGACTGAACTACGAATTTGAACCATAGAGTACAGAAGCCAGCATAGAATACAATTTGTCTGTTTTTACCAAAAACCATGTTCCTAGGAACATAAACCTGTTTGCATGCTAAGAACCTTGAAATTTAAAAAAAAAATAGCATGATAACATTTAGGAAGAGAACAATTTTTTTTTTCACCATTCCCCAAATCTACTGGCCATTTATCACCTCAATTAGTTTTTCAAACAACTTTAGAAAATTAACACAAGGTCCAGTTGATTGTCCCACTTAGATAAGGAATTATAACTTATTAAGTTTGGCTTTGAGACTTTACATTTGCACATTTATACTTATATGTACCCATATCTAGAAAATTGCTTTCATTTTTAAAATAATCCCACAGTCAAGAAGTACACCATCATCCCAACAAGACTGCTTGTGTGAAGATAGACACCTGGTGGTCAATATGTAGAACTGCAGCTGAGGAAAGAGATTTCTCTGAGATTGTCTCTTGTTTTTCCCCCATTTCCTTCTGCTTTCTGGATACAGATTGCTGTTGATGGTGGACATAGTGCAGCTGTGCGCAAGTGAGTCTCAAGTTCAAGTCAAGAGATTTCCAGAACAGTTACATCAATTCCATGAAAGCTGCAGGTCACAAGTCCTCTAAATTATTTAGAGAGCCAACCAATGTAGCATGCTAACATTTTTTAAATGTTACTAAAATCCCTTAAGCAAGAAGTTGAACAGGAGCCTCAGTGTTTCAGAGTAAGGGTTAATCTCCACCTAAAAACTTCTGCACTTTCTCAGTCAGGATAATAAGCTTCTGTTTCCTTTTGGGAAGGAAAAAGAAGTGTCGATTCCTTTGGTACCACAAAAACAAGCATTTTGAGCATTTAAATATGGCCCCACCCTTGAACCAACTCTGCCTCATGTTTGTTTTTCTCCAAACTGAACTCCACAAGACAAAAATACATAACTTGAAAAAAAAATGGCAAGGTAAAATCTCTCTTTTTTTGTTGTTGCTCTTGGCTATTAATTTCATTCTCTTTAATTTTTAAGTCTTGAAATAAGCTTCTGGAAGCAGATAGAGAATAGTTTCTAACTTTCTCAAAGTATACTTGGTTGTAGGCACGGAGTGGAATCATAGCATGGGTTCTCACTCTAATTGTAGCAGTAAAGGAGTAGGAAAGACATGCATCAGAAGGACAAAGTGTGTGAGTTGGATCAGTGTCTGATAAACTGACATGCTACAGTGATGGAGATGCCTTGATTTCCCATGAAGCTACTACATAGAAAGGAATAGCTTAGTCACATAGGCTGAATTCCTTATGTTACCATTATAGGCACAGTCACACCTGAAATGATAAGACATTGTGGTGAGACTGCCCTTTGCCTAACTTCTACTGGGCCTTTGCTCTGTGCCAGGCACTGTGCACTGACTGCCTCAAATTATGCCATACACCCTGTCTTCCTGCTTGCTTCTAATTGGCCTAGATGGACACACAGCATCTCGGTCCTGGCAAGCAGAGGGCTGGTGTGTCCAAGCAGAGGGCTGGGGTGTCTAGCCCACACCTTCCATCCTGTTTCTAACCCACATGTGTAGTCACATACATACATCATCATATGAAAGCCAAGGACTTCTCCAATATTTAGGGGCTGACTGGCCAGTACTTTTATCACCAGAAAGAAAAATGGGAAAAGATATCAAGAAAACTGTTTTGTCACAAGAGAAACATTAATTTGGGTTGAATAATGCAGTAAATATAGTGATCCCTCTTTCCATCCTCAGTCAAATTAATGTGAACCTCTGGCCAGGATTAGGGGACATCTGAAGAAGAGGTTCCTTGTAGCGATTATGAGAACTATCATATCACAAAAACCATTTGAATGTCAGATGCACAACCCTTTTTCTGAAACTCAGGAACAAATGTGTTTCAGGATTCAGAATTTTTCAGATGGTAGATATGTAATACAGTCTATGCATTGAATATTGTGGGATAGTCTGATCAGGGGCTGGAGTAGGACCCCTAACTCAACACATGAACAGTTCTGTAACTGAATGTGTGGTGGTCACACCAAGAGGGATAAAATAAAAACTAAAAGTAGTCTCATATTGTTCAGATCAGGGATTATCATCACATAAATCTACCACACATGAAAAAACACTTGCTTATCAGACTATTTTTGAATATTTGATGGTGAATAGCAGACTGTGGTTCTGCCTGTGTGTGATGCAAGAGACATTCCCAGGCGGGCAGTCCTGTCCAGAAGGCTCCTACAACTCTCCAAAATCAACAGGGCAAATTACACCACCAAGAAAGAAATCTATTATCAAGTAGCTCATTTTCTTTGTTCATCAAAAGGCAATGTATTCATCATAAAACTGTAAAACTTTTAGAAGAAAACATAGAAAAATAACTTCAGTATCTGGGATTAGGCAAGGAGTTTTAAATGATGCCAAAAGCATGACATAAAAGAGAAAAAATAAAATTTTATCAAAAATAAAAAACTTTTGCTCTACTAAATCACTTCCAAGAAAATAAAAAGACAAGCCGTGAACTAGAAGAAAACATTTTCAAAACTCCTAACAGAGAACGTTGTATCCAGTTTACATAATAAACTCTCAAAACTCAACAATAAGAAATCAACCCCCAAAAAATGAGCAAAGAACTTGAACAGATGCTTCACCAAAGAAGATAAAGTATTACCAACCACTGCCTCCTTATCCACAGGGATACACTTCAAGACCCCCAGTGGATGCCTGAAACTAGTACTGAACCCTAAATAACTATTACTCATAAAACAATGACAATGATATAATGGAAGTTGTGTGAATATGGGTCTGTCCCTCATCTCCTACTGCACTCACTCTTCTTGTGCTGATGTGAGATGACAAAATGCCTATGTGATGAGATGTCATGACAGTCATCTGATAAGTGAGATGGCTACTAAGTGACTAACAGGCAAGTAGCCTACACAGCGTGAGTACGCTGGACAGAGGTGATTCACGTCTCACGGAGCAGGGCTGCACCAGATTTCATCACACGACTCAGAACAGTGTGCAGTTTAAAACTTAGGAATTTGTTCCTGGAATTTTGTATTCAGTATTTTCAGGCCACAGTTGACTGCTGGTAACTGAAACTGCAGAAAGCAAAACCTTGGATCGGGGGAACTACTGTATAAAATACAAGAAAATATACTCAACACCACAGCCATTCAGGTCATGTGAATTTAAACCACCATGAGCTACAACCACATACCTATCAGAATGTCCAAAATAAGGCCGGGCACGGTGGCTCATGCCTGTAATCCTAGCACTTTGGGAGGCCAAGACAGGCAGATCACCTGATGTCAGGAGTTCAAGACCAGCCTAGCCAATAAAGTGAAACCCCATCTTTACTAAAAATGCAAAAAAAAAAAAAAAAAAAAAAAATGGCTGGGCATGGTGGTACACACCTGTAATCTCAACTACTCTGGAGGCTAAGGCAGGAAAATCACTTAAACCTGAGAGGTGGAGGTTGCAGTGAGCCAAGATCACGCTTCTGCACTCTAGCCTGGGCAACAGAGTGAGGCTCTGTCAAAAAAAAAAATGTCCAAAATAAATACTGACAATATTGAGTGTTGACAAGGATGCTGTGCAAGTGAAATTCACATACATGATGGCTGGAACTGGAAAATGCTACAGCGACTCTGGGTAATGGCTTGGCAGGTTCTTTATAAAGTGAAACATACATCTACTCTCTGACTCCACAAGACCAATCCTGAGTATTTACCCCAGGGAAATGAAAATGTGTGTTCACATGAAAACTGATAAATATTCAGAGCAGCTTTTTTGTTTTCACAGTAGCTTGAAACTGAAAATAGCTTAAGTGTCCCTCAATGAGTGAAAGGATAAATAAACTGCAATATTGTATATGATAGAACACAATTCAGTAATAAAAAAGAACAACTTAGATAACTCTATGCTGCGTAAGAGATTCCAGTTTCAAAAGACAAAAGCACAGTGGTGTAGAAGAGATCAGTGATTGCCAGGGATCATGGTGGAGGGAGGGGGTGACTGTAAAGGGATAGCATGGGGAAGCTTTCGGGGGTCATGGCACTATCTTCCATTCTCTTTGTGGTGGTTACACGAATCTATACAGATGTAGAAATCCATAGAGCTGTACATCAAAGAAAAAAGTCAACTTTACTATAGGATAATTTGGACTTAAACAATTTTTTTAGGCCAATGCATTTCTATTCAACTTTTCTATTCACAGTTTGTTGTCAACCTCATCTTTATTTAACTGATGACATCCTGTTTTCGCTAACACTGCTTGCCTGGTGGGGAGATGTGAGGCATGTGTGAGGCACTGCAGATACAAAGATGAGTCAGGCAGAGGTCCTTCATGCACAGGGCTTACCACCTGGGCAGGGAAATGAGACAGGGAAGTGGAGAGACATCAACAATTTATGCTACAGAAATTCAAGGGGTGAGAAATCCCTGATGACCAGAGAAGTGTAAGTACAAAGCATGTTTTCTTAACCAAGAAGGAGTAATTGGTTCTGTTTACTGTTTTCTTACCAAATATATTTTTTGGGGGGAATTTTGAAGACTTCCTTGCTCTGATCAAAAAGTATTAAATTAAAAAATCTCATTAGTTGATAGAAACAGTGCCTGCTGGGTTGTAAATTAACTGAAACATGGTCCATGTCTAATGTAATTCCACTTATATATTTCAATAATCAGCACTCTGACATATAGAAGTCTCATCGTTCATTAAATATTTATTAAATAAATTGATGAAAGATAACATCATGAGCACAATATTTAAATCATTGCTAGTCATGATATTATTTTTTATTTAGTTGTCATATTCATCAGTATAGCTTCTGTCATAGTCATTTGGAGATGAAACATATTTTAATTAATATGTGCATAGTCCATTCTGTGGCTGTGTAGGTGGCACTCCCCAGGGGAAAGTCCCCAAAAGTGAGTAACCATGATTATTCATGTCCTGTGGCAGCAGTCTTTGAAACCGATATCTACAGGAAATAAATACTAGGAATGTGAATGCAGATGCTTTGAGAAGACCACTAATCCTGCTATGATAAGTAACTGGGCAGTTATTCAAGCAGGGTGTTTTTAGTGCCATGGAAACAGACAGAGTTGGTGTTTTCCAGGGGAAAGTGTTTTAAATCCAGAGTCCTACCTAATCTGGATATAAATATGCTGTTATGAATCTAGCTTCCTAAACCAAGCCCTAGCTTAATTTCCTCATCTCTGTGATAAAGGTCACCCACCGCAGTCTGGTGTGAATTCATGGCAATTAAAGTTCTTACTTAGAAGTCATTATCTTTATTCCCATCTGGGCAAAAGTCAAGTTCAAAGTCAGAGTTGTATCAGGGCTCAGCTTCTGTGATCAGTCAGACCATTTCTGTTTAGAAATGAGTTTTCTAAAGTAAGTGCTAAGTATTTTAGGCAAAGAAACCCAGCTGTGAAAATACTGCTAACATTTGTACAGTTGTTTTATATGTGGATTTATTTTTACTTGCACTTACTTTAGTGCGATTCTTTGCAGAGAAGTTCCTCTTCCCCTCCTCTCCTTCCCCATGGCTGACTCTTGCTGCCTCTCATGGGTCTTTTGAGAAATGACAGTCTCTCTCTCTAATCCGTACAGGTCACAAGTGTTCTGCATCACAGCACACCCTTGACTAATTAGCATTAATAAGTGATGCAGGGAGAAAGAACCCTGGAGAAAAAGCAGAAGGCTTGTTTTTGCCAAATTGGAATTGACCCAGCTAGCAAAATTTTCCAGCGTACTTTCTTACTCTCCTGACTCTTGTGTGTTCCTGCTGCCTAAACATATATTTCTGACATGAGGTCTTGGACAGCCCATGAAATACACTGCCCTGCATACCTTTTGTTCCAGGGGATATGGGGACTTTATTTATTTAATAAACTTTTCCTAAACTGTCTACTGTGTGCAGGCCATAAGAGATGATAAGACATCATTTCTGCCTTTTATCTCTTTGTGATGTTTTAGCAGAGATACAGTAAAGATACATCTAACCATATATTAGTTATTGAGCACTTACTGTGTGAAAGGCATTGGGCTAGGTACAAATAGAAGAGCCTTGCAGAATAAACAGACTTCAATAGATAGTGAACCAAAATAAGACAGGACAGGTAGGCTGCACAGCAAAAGGAAAAGCTCAAAGGCAGGAAAGTAAGGGCCAATTAGAGGGCTCTGAGTCAGAAATCCAAAGCTAAAGGGCTTAATGGGAACCTCTGAGTCTATATGCAAAAGCAGGGTTTCAAAGAGATATTTATTTGACCCATGTTCATAGCAGCAATATTCATAATAGCCAAAACAAGGAAGCAACCCAAAGGTCCATCAATGGATGAAAGAATAAACAAAATGTGATCCATATGTGAGTGGAATAGCCTTAAAGAGGAAGAAAATCCTGTGATACACTACAACATGGACAAGCCTTGAGGTCAGGATGCTAATGAAATAAGCCACTCACAAAAGGAAAATACTGCATGATTCCACTTACATGACATGACTTAAGAGAAATCACAGTCATAGAAACTGAATGTAGAATAGTGGTTTCAGGGGCCGTAGGGGAGGAGAGAAAGAGGAGCCATTGTTTAATGGGTGTAAAATTTTGGTTTTACAGGACAAAAAGTTACGGAGATGGATAGGGGTGATGGATGTGCATTATAAATGTATTTAGTAACACTAAACTGTACACTTAACATGGTAAAAATTGTAAATTTTATGGATATTTTACCACAATAAAAAAAATGGAAAAAAAATGGGCATAGTGGAAAAACTCAGGATTCAAATTCTACCTCTTTCTCTTATACACTGATTCTTCATATATAGACTAAAAATAACAATTACACTTTTCAGAATTGTTGTAGATACTTAGCAAAATCCACTTAATACATGGCAGGCAGTCAGTTAAAGATAGTTTTTCCTATTAGTCGGTTTGCCTTTAGCAAACAATTTATGAAGGAGAACATGGAAAATGAGGTAGAAATAGCAGCTTAGAGCCTCAAGCGAAATGCCTTGAGTGCCTAACTATAAAATGGAGCTTTATTCTGTGCCATGAGGAACCAATGATGGTCAGTGAACAAAAGAGCGACAGGATCATGGAGCTGTTTTCAGAACAATGAGGAGCGGATTAGGAGCAGGGAGAGAAGGGGCTCACCAAATAGCTGTCAATTGCTGCGGTGGTTCTGCTGAGAAAATGGGAAGGAAAAGGTTTATTTGAAGTGACAGTACTTTGCTATCAGAACATTTTTATCCTACTTTAAATAAAATTCAACGTTATATGAAGAAACATTCAGGTAAAATGTAAATAAGTTAATGTTGTCCATGCTTGATCAATTCCCCATTTTTTTTTTTTTTTGAGGCAAAGTCTTGCTCTTGTCCCCCAGGCTGGAGTGTAATGGCATGATCTTGGCTCACTGCAACCTCTGTCTCTTGGGCTCAAGCTATTCTGCTGCCTCAGCCTCCTGAGTAGCTGGGATTACAGGCACCTGCCACCACACCCGGCTAATTTTTGTATTTTTAGTAAAGACGGAGTTTCACCATGTTGGCCAGGCTTGTCTTGAACTCCTAATGTCAGGTGATCCACCCACCTTAGCCTCCCAAAGTGCTAGGATTACAGGCAGGAGCCACTGCGTCTGGCCAATTCCCAATTTTTTAATCAAACACTACATGTTTGGTGATAAAACATAAATGTGACGTGGCATCCTTCCATCAGTACACACTTTGTGTGTTAAGAAAAAGCAAGCCCCTGATTTCATAAATCTCAGACTAGATAGCACCTCAGGTTCTGGGAGACTTCTGCCTCTAAGGGACCACTAAGCTTTCAAGGGTCTACACAGATCTAAATGACAAACTATAGGATTAATCATTTTGGAACCAGGTTACCTCAAAGACTTTCAGATGTTTATTTTGACATCTAGGCACATTTGGAAGACAGCAACATAATTCCCAAAAGAAGAAATCATTGAATAAAAGCGTGTGTTAAAAAAAAGTTGCACAGCCATTAAAATCATGTGTTTATGAAACAATGCTTATGATATATTAAATAAACTAACCTAGGGAAAAAATGTTCATTAGGATATCGTTTCTGTTACAAAGTTAAACATATAGTAACATGATATTATGTATATAAGTAAATAACTGAAACAACACATATTACTTTTTTTTCTTTTTTTAGATGGATTCTCAATCTGTCACCAGGCTGGAATGCAGTGGCATGATCTCAGCTCACTGCAACCTCCGCCCCCGCCGGGTTCAAGTGATTCTCCTGCCTCAGCCTCCCAAGTAGCTGGGACTACAGGCTCATGCCACCATGCCCAGCTAATTTTTGTATTTTTAGTAGAGATGGAGTTTCACCATGTTGGCCAGGATGGTCTCAATCTCTTGACCTCGTGATCTGCCTGCCTTGACCTCCCAAAGTGCTGGGATTACAGGCGTGAGCCACTGCGCCCGGTCTACATCCAATTTTTAATAGTGATTGTCTACGACTGAAGAAATTACGATGCTTTTAAATGACAGATTACAAACTGCCAGCTTAAGGTTGCATTTGACTTCTAGACATTTCTGTTCACTTAAACTTTTCTGTTCTGTGCCCTCACTTTACACTATTCTCAAAGGACCTACTCGCTTTATGTATATTTAGATTACCTGCCTGAGCACTGTAGGTGTTCCTGGGTGAAGTTTTCATCTTTGTGCTTTTTGCAACAAACAGGTTTTAATTTTTATATGAGAAAAAGCAAAAGTTTTAATAATTAGCATCAATTTGCAGTGTGCACATTAGAGTTAAAAATAACTTCCTTTAGAAAAATTAGATAAGTCATTCCCCTTCTGCTACCCTTAGTCCTAGGGTATGAGGAACAACAGCACACTTTCTATTGTCCCCATAGGAGAATCCTCAGCTGATGGCTCTGGGTATGACCAGCCCTACCTCAGTCCTTGTTTTTGAAGGCTCTGAACATTCTGATCTCAACATTTGGGAGAGAAAACCAGAGTAAAATATTGATACATGCATGATGGTCAGTATTTAAAGTGGGAGAATAATACAATTATCATTCAGTACATGCAATTTTGGAATGCACAGAATCTTTAAAAATATAAATTGCTTGAGTGAGGAAAATCAAAGCAATTTTTGGTGGTAGTAAATTCAATATCATTTAATCCAATAACTTCATTTTACAAATCGGGAAATTAATAACCAAAGACATATATTAGATAAGACTTGATTAATGAGGTACTTGAATAGACTACTAGGTAGATCTTATGCAGTGGTTTCTGAGGACCAGATCCTTGTCCACGTGTAATACAGACTCATTCAATCCTCTCAGCAGCCTGCGTGGTAGGTGTGAATTTGGCCATAGTGTTTGTTTCATTTCCAAATATATTAACAGAGATGTACAGAAACAGCAATATGGACATTAGAGCTGATGAAGCCCTTATTGGTCACTTTTCCCAATGTCCACATTTTATGAGTAAAGAAACAGACGACCATGCATATTTGATAACTTGCCCAAAGTCACTAGCTTCTAGGACTAAAATTCCAGCATCCTGGCTGTATTCCAGATGCTCTTTCATCACGTTATGTTCCCTTTATGTGTGAACTGAAAAATAAATAAGTTAAGGCCAGGTACGTTGGCTCATGCCTGTAATCCCAGCACTTTGGGAGGCCGAGGTGGGTGGATCGCCTAAGGTCAGAAGATCAAGACCAGCCTGGTCAACATGGTGAAACCCCCTTTCTACTAAAAATACCAAAATTAGCCAGGTGTGATGGTGTGTGCCTGTAGTCCCAGCTACTCGGGAGGCTGAGGCTGGAAAATCACTTGAACCCAGGAGGTGGAGGTTGCAGTGAGCCCAAATCCCTCCCGTCACTGCACTCCAGACTAGGTGACAGAGCAAGACTCCATCTCAAAATAAATAAATAAATAAATATCTAATAAAATAAATAAGTTAAATTACTAACATTTTGACTTAATAAAGTAGGATGATATAAAGAAACTATTAAGAAAGTCAAGAAAAGCTATTATTGACAAATGAAGAATATATTTTAAAACTTTATAACAAGGACTTCTGGTTAATAAAATTAAACAACTAAGGGTATTTTCATTCTATTTCTTGGAAAATACAAAGTACTCATTCTTACTCAAAAATAAAGAGACAACCTGAATAACTGTATATCTATTACATAATTGAATGTATAGTTAAAAAATCTTCCTGTAAGAGGAAGGGGAACATCACACACTGGGGTCTGTTGGGGGATGGGGGGCTACGGGAGGGACAGAAAGAGGTGAGGAGATTGGGGAGGGATAACATTAGGAGAAATACCTAATGTAGGTGACGGGAATATGGAGACAGCAAACCACCATGGCATGTGTATACCTATGTAACAATCCTGCAAGACCTGCACATGTACCCCAGAACTTAAAGTATAATAATAATTTTTTTAAAATCTTCCTATAAAAAAACCTCAGACCCAGAATGATTTCATTAATGAATACAAGGGGTTGGCAAACTGTGACCTGTGGACCAAAAGTGGCCAACAGGTTTTTCTACAACTCACAAAAAAAGAAGAGCTTTTACAATTTTAGATGGTTTGGAAGTAATTGAAAAAAAAAATAGTATTTCTTGACATCTGAAAGGTATGTCATTCAGATTTCAGTATCCACAAATTGAGTTTTTTAGAAACATAGCCATACCTATTCACTTATGTGTTGTCATAAACAATACAATGGCAGCATTGAATAGTTGTGGCAGAGATGGTTTGGCCTTTAAAGCTTAAAATACTTGCTATCTGATTTTTTTAGAGAAGTGTTCTGATCCCTGAATTCTACCAATGAAGGAATAAGCAATACCAACTCCACACAATTCTTCTAGAAAACAGAAGATAACACTTTTCAACTTCATTTTATGTAGCTACCAAAATATATGCATGACCTATACAGTCTTGTGTCTTGATATTCATGAGGGATTGGTTGCAGGACCCCTGTGGATACCAAAATCCAAGGACAGTTAAGTCTCTGATATAATACATAGCACTTGCATGTAACCTATGCACATCCTCCAACATACTTTAAATCATCTTTAAATTACTTACAATACCTAATACAATGTAACTGCTACATAACTGTTATGCTTTATTTTTATATTTTTATGTATGTTTTTCTTTTTACTGTTTTATTGCTATTTTTCCAAATACTTCTCATCCATGGCTTGTTGATTCTGTGAACGCAGAATCCTGAGATCCAAAAAGACGACCATACACTGGAAACTATAGAACATGGCTAAGACAACTGGAAGGCCCAAACAAATGAGTCCTCATGAATTGAAGGACTCAATATTATCAAAATGTCTATTTGGCCCAAATTGATCTATAGATTCAATGCAATCACAATCAGAATCCCAGAAGGAGGGTTTTCCCCCTTATTTGTTTGTTTTCTGTTTTGGTGGAATTGCTAAGCTGATTTAAGAATTTATAAAGGAATACAAAAGATCTAAAATAACCAAAATTGTTTGTTTATTTGTTTGTTTGTTTTAATGAGATGGGGTCTCACTATGTTGGCCAGGTTGGTCTTGAAGTCTTGGCCACAAGCAATCCTCTTGCCTCAGTCTCCCTAAAGTGCTAGAATTACGGGCATGAGCTACTGTGCCCAGCCACAAAATGACCAAAATAGTTTTGAAATAGAAACAAAGTTGGAGTTCTTATGTCATGGAATTTCAAGTTTTATTATAAAGCTATAATAATCATGACAATGTGGTTAAGACATAAGGATAGACCCATAGATCAGTAAAACAGAACAGAGACTCATAAAATAGTAACTCACATATTTGAACAATTACTTTTCAACAAAGAATCCAAAGCAACATAATGAAGAATAAAGAAAGGATAACATTTTGAAAACTGGCACTGGAACAACTAGATATCCATATTTTAAATAAAAAGAAGCGAGGAAGGAATAAATGAAGGAAGGAAATAAATAGCAAATAATTTATATTCCTTTCCTCCCTTTCTCTCTCTCCTTCTTTGGGTACAAGAGAAAACATCTCTTTAGAATGCAATTTTGGGTAATAAATAGGCTATATGTTAGGAGAGAAAGGTTCTAACTGCAGAGCAGGTGGGCATTGACTTCAGGACCAAAGAGTTTTATCCTTAGTATAAAGGCGATAGGACACATTGTAAAATGTTGAATGGAAATGTGACATAACTAGAAGGGCATCTTAGAAAAGATTTTAAGATTGAAATATGTAGGAAGGATTTAAAGAAGAGACTAAAGTCATGGAGAACAGTAAGGAAGCTTTTTCTAAGTCGAAGCATGAACACAGACAAGCTAGAATAGAGTGCCATTTTGGGGCATGTTCCCTGCCTTTTCTGTAAGGGGCAGACAAATCTTGGGAAGAACCAAATAACAGATATGAAACAGAGAGGGCCATTTTGTGACAAAATAGATCAGGTATGAAAGAAGCTCCAGGGAGAAGAATATCAACAAAGAATCAAACAAGAGGAAGACTTCCTGAAGGCAATCAAATTTGTGCCTTGAAGCAGGGTAGAATTGAGATGCATGAACTTGTATAATTGCATGAAGAAGGGAGAGCACTAGGCAAACATTATAGAAGTAAATGTGGCACTGTAAATCTCAAATATCTAAAGAAGAAAAGTTTGGTTTGATTTTATTTTAAGGGAAGTAATTGAAGCAAAATAATGGTTTTCCCAAAGATTTCTCTCTGTTAATCTTAGGACCTGTGACTATCTTACCTTGCATGCAAAAGGAACTTTGCAGATGTGATTAAGGTTGAGGACTTTGAAATGGGGATGTTATCTTAGATTATTTTAGCAGATCCAACCTAATCACATGAGTCCTTAGAGTTCTAGAAGGTAAAAGTCCAGCAGGTTTCACTTCTTAATAATGCACTTGTGGCTGCTAGCACCCAAAGACATCCCCTGACAATTCCTCTCTTTTTTTTTTTGCGTGTATTTGCCTTTGAATTCTGGACCAAACTTGTGACTTCCTTAGGTCAACAGAATGTGGCAGAAATAATATTCTGAACCTTCTGAATTGATAACCTAAAAGGACTATCAGTGTCTACTTTCTGCCTTGAAGATTCTGGATACCATGCTGTGAGGAAGCATAGTAGCCCTTGGAGAGGCCCACGTGGAGAAGAACTGAGGCCCTTGGCCAATAGCTACAGGTAAGCTTCCTATTCAACACCCAGTGCCAATTGTCAGCTATGTGAGTGACTTTCCAGCCACCCTCACAGGGTGGCACATTGTGCAGTTACTGGAAGTCAAACCAGGATTACTTTTTAAATGTTCCTTTCTTATTCTTTTAAAAACACTTCATATTTTCTTCTACAAGAATATGTTCCCTAAATTGTTAAGCATTTTGATGGCAAGAACTCTATCTTGTTTAAATTAATATTTCAAGAATTAGCCCATGACTGGTATATAAAAGTTACTCAAAACTATGAAAAGAATGAAGAATGAATGAATGAGTATTTAACCTACAATCAGAAGGAAAAAATACAGTGTATTAAAAATAAAAAAATAATTAAAATAAAGTTCTCAGTTAAGGTTGGAATCAGAATTTTTCACTTGGGGATTTTATCCAAACCCGACCCACAATATTGCCATTAAAACTAAGACATACACACCAGTTTACCCTAATCCTAGCATGCACCGGTAATGTGTCTTAATTCTCATTCCCAAGGCAACTCAGTTCTCAGATAATTCTGTATATTTGTGTGTGTTCCCTTCAGCAGTTCTGAATATATTCAACAAAGCAAAATACAAAGAGTAGCTCAAATGGTTATGCTTGCTGGTTGGTTTTTCTATCAGAACAAAAATGGCTTGTCTTCAGACAGTATTTTGGAAATAAAATGCTCTGCTCCAATTGTTGGAAACAGGAATCTCAGAAGTTTTTAACTGTTGTGTATTATTTCCTTTTTATAATGCTCTGAGCTCACAAGAAAAAAAGAAAAAGAGGTCTGCCACTGTGGTTGGCATGCCAGTGAAGCCTGTTGTGAACTTTTGAATATAATATAAACCTCCGCTGAACACATAAAATTCTTGGCTTCCGAGAGGAGTCTTGTAGAAGGAGAGTGCTGTGTTTGCTTCCAACATAGTTATTCTATTCAGAACTCGAATCCCAAGTTACCTTTAAAATACCAAGTCCAAAGAAAGTTGACACGGCTCACATTTTTTAAATTAAAGAACAACTTCTACTCTTTTTATAGTTGACGAGAGTATTGTAGTGCTGTCTTATTAGTAGTGAATAATTCTAGAATACATAAATAGTTCACTTTATAAAAATCTTTTAGGTGATGCGGCCAGATCAGCATGAAAATCCAAAGACTTAACTTCCCATTTGAAATTAGCTGCCAAACTATCCAGATGGGAAGAATCGAGTACCAAAATTGTTTTGAAATCTGAAAAAAGTATTAGGATGGTCACTTAGGTTTAAAGAAATAAAAGCAGCAGGGTCTAGGCTGGTGAATCTTATTCATTCTGACAATGAAAGGCTAACAGCATGATCTTTGGAGTCAGAACACTTGACAAGTATTCCAGCTGCATCCCTTGGAAACTGTATGCAGGACAAGCATGACATTGAATGAGTGATAAATATTAAGTTGGTGCAAAAGTTACTGTGGTTTTTGCCATGAACTTCACTGGCAAAAACCGCAATAACTTTTGCACCAACCTAATATTAACTGTCAGGAGTCTGCACATGAAACAATGTAAAACAAAAAAGTCCAGAGAAACAAAAGAAGTTAAGGTTGATTATGCTTTTCTCTGTTTATTATCTCACTCACACAGACCCTTAGATTGACTTTTAAAAATCTTAAGCAGAGTACAGTCCAAAGTGAAAATAGAAGAACAAAGAAAGTAAAAGAATCCAATGAATAAATTACCTAAGATTAGAAGACGGTACCACAAGCATCTTGGATGACAAGGTGAATATTCAATTTTAAGGAGAAGGTGTATTGTACACATTTGCTTATCCTCCTATACCTCACAGGTATACAAGAGCCCCCAGGATTTAGAATTTGTGAAATTACTGATGATAAAACTAGAGTTGCAGGCAGATCCTTAAGGATACTGCAATAAAAACCACTTCAAATATGGAGACAAATATGAAAAGGGATACTTGTGGCATGAGTATGATTATTTTCCAATGTTGTATGCTGGTGATGGGAAAGACAATGATGAGTAGATGTGGTGGGCCTTGGAACCGTATTGATTTAGGAAGGATGAGGCTGATGAGAAGGATGAGAGTCGGTTGAGTCAGGTAAACGATGTGTATACTACTGATTATGTCATTTTACCTATCTCACTTTCTGGTTCCCCTCTGTGAAATCAAAGAATTAATTGCTGTTAAATTATGTCTTGAAAAACCAAGTGTTCTAAGGAAGGCCTTCTTTTCATTTGGTTTCTTCAAAAGTAGATCCCAAGATAAAGATTTGTATATAAGTTATTTAGTTGGAAGTTGATCTCAGAAATTGTGGTCTTGGAATGGAGAAGTGAGACAGGGAAGTGAAGCAAGTTCATAAAGTGTGAGTTATCAAGAAAGTTACCCCCATGACAGCTTGAAAGGAATGTTACTGCAGACTCAGAAACAGTGAGAAACAGCAGTTTTTAAATGTTTCCTTTACCATCTTAAAATTTATTGAGGACCTCGAAAAGCTGTTGTTTGTGTGGGTTATATCTAAAAATATTGATGACATTAGAAATTAAAACTAAGAAAATTCTAAAATATGTATTTATTAATTTTAAAGTAATATTAAACACATTACATGTTAAGTAATACCGTTTTATTAAAAACAGTTACATCGTCTAATACCAAAAATGTGAGAATGGCATATTTCATAAATTTTGCAAATCTCTTTAATATCTGCTCTAATAAAAAACAAATAAATTATCCTATGCTCTTTTGCATTCAGTCTGTTGCTACATATTTTGGCTAAAGTAAAGCTTGCTTCAGACAGATATGTGGTTGAAAAAGAGGAGTCTTTTAATATCCCCTCAGATGGTTGTGTATAATCTTCCATGATACTACACCAAAACTTGATCATTAATAATTTCTCAAAAGTTAGTTTCAGTGTGGAAATGGAAATCATAGGTGTGAAATTTTTGTACCCTGACTTAACAAATATTTACAGAACTCTCCTCCCCAAATCCACAAAACATACATTTTTCTCAGTATCACATTATACCTATTTTAAAAGTGACCACATAATTGGAAGCAAATCACTCCCCAGCAATTGCATAGCATTTCACAGGTTTAAATAAAATATTGGTTGTCTGCTTATTTGTTATTTTCATCCCCTATTCCTTCCTGTCTCCATTGTTAAGCACAATTATTGGCATAAAAGAGGTTTTTAATACCCATTTTTAGACTGTATTCTAGCCTGGGCAATAAAACAAGAATCCCA